>VMDO01007545.1:24099-90684 GCA_007922755.1 Pedetes capensis | reverse complement strand
TTTCTGGTTGTTTTTAAGGTTATTTCATTTTAATGGCATTCTGAAATTTTGTTAAGATGTGTCTGGGAGAAGATTTCTACTTATTTTTTTCTGAGTCTTTTTTGTGTATCCCTTTCTGACTATACCATCATCCTTTTTTAGAATTTCTCATATCTGACCCCAGAATAAATTATTAGCCCTCTATCATTCTTTCTGTTCTCTCCTGCAATTACAACTGAATGCATATCAGACATTTTAGATCTTTCTTCCATGCTTATCTCTCATGTATTTTATTTGCCTTTCTATATTGCCTTCTGCATATTTTCTGTAGAAGTGTCTTTCACTTCAGCATTTCTTCAGCTTTATCCAAGCTTTTATTTAAGATGTGTATTAAGGTTTTAATTAAAGTGTTGACATTTTAAAATTTTAGCAGAGTTAATTTTTGAAATAATCTTCTAGTTATATTTTCACAAGCTCATATTTCTTATTCATATTTTCAATACCATCTGTGATGCCTTAAACAAACAGTTAAAGCATAGTTACTTTGTGTTATGGATCTGGTAATTATAATATGTGGATCCCAGGGATTTCTTTTCATGATTTTTTTTCTACTCAGGACAGTTTGTTTCTCATGAATTATTGAGTTTTAGTTTGTGAATTCGTATTTGTGTGAATTTGATTGGAAGAAATCTATGTAGTTGCAGGTTAAGAACAAGCTGCTTCATAGGGAATGCATGTCTTGCTGTTTAGTAAATGAAGGTGTCAGTACTCTATGACTACATGAAGTAATTTTTTTGGCTTGGGTTTTCTTAACCAAACAGTACAGTAATCATATATGAGGGAAGACTTATTGTTAGCAATTTTCCTTCCAATGTCAAAGCCAAGATAAATAAGTGTTTTTGCCATCTTTCTTGATTAGGAGGATGCTTAGAAGCAGCTCCAGACTTTAAATAAAGTTCTCTATTCTAACTCTTCACCTTTCACAGGCCAAGCTCCTCTCACATCATACTATTTCCTGTGTATATGTGGCTATATCTTTCCTGTGCCATTCTTTTTTCCCCTTTCTGATATTTTTGGTCTCTGTATGTTTCTTCTCTCTGAGTACATTATGATATTACCATATCAGAAGTTTTCAAGATACATCCAGTCCATTCTCATTTTAAGAAATATATAAATACATTTGCAGTTTACATCTAATTATTTTTTGCTTTCTTGCCCTCATTCTACTTCATAATTGTGTTCAAACACTTTTCCTTATTTACTATGGAGATTTAAAGAATAATATATAGACCTAGTCTTTGAGCAATGCAACAGAAGAATCATATTTTATTATAACACAAGGTAGAAAGTTTAAATTCCAGAAAAGGTGTCCAGAAAGCAGGATAAAGGAGATGAATGATCTCAGACATGCCATTTCAGGATCCAGACTCAGAAAAGCTGTTATTACTTCATTCTTTCTTAAGTGGATGAGACCTCTGCTCCTAGCAAACTGCTCTGTGCATGGCTGGTTCTTTCCTCCACTCTTTGCCTAGTTGATGCCATCCTTCCCTCAGAGGTAGGCTCAGATATCATTTTCCCAGAGAACTTTTCTATAGTATCCTTGAAAGGTCCGATTCCTTATCATTCTGATACTATTTTCATCTCATTTACATAACCTAATAGAATTACAATTGCAGATCTCATTATACAGTAATTTTTATCTTATCCTCTGGAATCCATAGTTCAAGAGGGAAGGAATAATAACTGATTATTGCTCACCATTGAATCCTTACTACCTGACAATATGCTTAAAAATATTCACTCCTCAATGTACACTGAGTGATTAAATAATCCCTCCAATTTTGTGTTGCTTATTGAAGGCTTTTTGTTTGTGTTCTATCCAGTTCATTCCTTAACAAATTGATTAGTCAAATGTCCAGCCCGTCATTATGACACAAGCCATCATTCTCATAGCTGTGACAACTGAATGACCAAGCTCAAGCAATTCTGAATGCTATACAGTTTCTGGAATTGGGAAATGCATGGGATTTGCCTCTTCCCTTGTTTGCATTAAGCCATAGTTCTTAGCTCTACCTGGTTGAACTTGTAGATTAATAAAAGCCACAGAAAATAAATGACATGAATTTTAGAAAGAAATAGTTGGAGATAAAACAACAACAATCACCAAAACAAGAAACCTTTAACCTTTTCTGAACAGTGTCCACACCTCCTAAGAGTGCTCAGGAAGTAATGCAGCTTCTAGATTCAACCATAAGGGCTTTGTTGTTGTTAGATGCTGTCGAGTCGTGCCCGACTCATAGTGACCCTTATAGGGTTTTCAATGGATGATTGTTTCTGGATTGCCTCGAGAGTGGATTGCCTCATCCTTCTCCCATTTTTGAGGTGCTGGGAGTTGAAACTAGGGCCTCAGAGACAGCAGAGTGGCGCTCTACCAACTGAGCTAAATCCCAGCCCAAAAGGGCTTTATAGAAGGTTATACCATATTTGCACATTCATCTTCTGGCAGGCTTAGATATACTTTTCTTACAAAATAGGAAGTCAAAATAAACAAAAGTAGATTATGATTTTAAAAAGACAGCTAGAACTATAAAAGTGAGTTGTGAGATGGTAGATTGGAGATTAAATGAACAGGATTAATTGTTATAATTCCTCAGGACAAGGGTATAGGAGGAGAAAATCCTTATCATGAGGAGAAGAAGCAATAGGTTTTCCTGGCTTTGAGAGGAACCTTCCTTAGGACGCAGAGTCTGGTGAAGTTGCCACCGGCATAATCTGGCCATCAAAAGGATAGCATCGAGTCTGTGGCAGTGCTCAAAGGTGTCCATTTTATACAAGAAAAGACAAGAGAGCCATTGAGGAGCCATAACCATTGAAGGACAATGTTAAAAATGGCAGCCAGGAGAACAATTCTAGAAGGTATTAGCATGAGCTTTTGTCTCCAGGATAAGGGTCTCCCTGACTCTCCTGGATCATCCACAAAGCTGTCTATTGACTCCCTACTGCTGCTGCAGCCGTTGAGGACCATGTCTGGGGAAGAGTCTGAATACGAAGTAGTTATGACAAACACAGAGCTCTCCCTCCTGATGGGGCTGACTGTGCCAGGCTCTCAGAAGATGTAACTCGCTTATTAAAGTTTGGTGAATAGCACTGGTCTCCACAGAGGACGATTTGGGTTCCCATAGAGAAGTCATCAACATAGGATAAGAATTCAGCCAATTATGCCTCACCTCATTGGTCTTATTTAAATGGCAACCCCATGGGGCATGGACCATGTCTTTCTCTGTGTATTGTACAGTGTTGAGGAAACATTTGGCACTAGATAAATACTAATCAGGAGTTTGTTTCTTGTCTCTCTCAGCCTCCCACTGAGCTGATCTGAGGAAGGAATTCCCTTTGAAGTCCCTTGTCCCCATGATTTTCTGATAAACAAGATGGAGGCTCAGAGAGAGATGATAAACATACACAGTCCTGGAGCTGTCCGTGGTATCCATAGATGACAAATTCTATCCCTGCAGTTATATAGCTGGGAGCAGAGAGGGTGAGGTGCATATTTAGTGGAACCATGAAGTGAGAAAGTTTCCTCTTTCATCAACCTCGTCTTCTGGTTTCTCACAGATTCATGATTTGTACTTTCAAACATCCATTAATATGTCCACTGAACTGTCTTGCTGAGCTGAGGAGTTGTGGTTCACTTTAGATGTTCATATTTCTTACCATGTATATGGAGAAAATCAGCATTCAAGCAAATAAGAAATTAGAAGAGAAAATTTAAAAATAAATGTTATGAGAATAAGAAAGATTTTAAAGATAATCTGTGAGAAGTTCACTGGAGCATTGGCACAGAGTTATACATGGCAGAATGTGTCAATTGAAAACTGACTTTTTATATTATAAGATGTCCCAATATTTATATCAGGAAAAAATATATACAAATCTTATTTATAGACACTGGGATTCAGAAGAAAAACAGAAGATACTATAGTGTAAGTGAAAGGATGTATTGGAATTAATGTGGATATAAGATGCATGCACATGTGTTTATTCTGCATCAATACACCAAGGGAGGATACAATTCCCTTTATATACTAAAGAAAGTCTCAAATTATTATCTTCAACTACTGAGACTAAGATATCTGATGTTGTTAGGTGGGTACTAACAAAGTTAAATAATCTTTAGAAGATGTGGCCATGTGGTAAAATTGTAGCAGCCCTAATATTTTTGTATGCACATAGTTCCATTTCCCCCCTTTTCTCTCCCTCGGTTCCTCTTCTCTCCTCTATCAGTACATTGCTCCCTTTCTCTCTCCTCCTCCTCCTTTCTCTCTGTTTGAGCATTTGAATTATAAAACTTACTCCATCTGAAAACTTACAAAGATGAAGATTTGGCTCAAACTGATTCAGTAAATCAGTGTCTCTTAATTTGCATAATATACAAAATGGCGATATGTGATTCACTAGGACTTAAAGAAAAGTGTAATGCCCACTCATTTTTCTTTTAAGAATAAAGTAAAATGGCTAAATTATACCCTAAAATGCATTGCAGTGCTAAGAAAAATGATAGGAACTAGGAATACCTTGGTCTAAAAGTAAAAGAAACTGGACACTTTTCTTTTGGCAATTTTCTCATATTTTTGTTGGCCTTTTAAACTTAGTCTCTTCCTAAATTAAAGCCAAAGAGTGAGACATTAAAATTGTAATAAATAAAATATCACGTTATTCACTCAATGTACTGAGTATTTTGTAAGTTTTAACCATGTTAATGAATCCTCAGGTTGAATTAACCTGAGGGGTTATGTGTCCAAATGAAGGTGGACCTAGCTCTGTTGTGGGAAGGAGGATCAAGTCACAATTAGAGTGTCATGTTTGGTGTGCATGCCATATGATCTCAGGACAGTGATTGAAAAATTGGAGGGAATGTAAACCCAGTATATTAATGAAAGTTTGAAAAAGCAGAGAAATATATCAGAACAAAGAAAGATGAGAGGCTATGCAAACGAGGAAAATTACATTGGTGTAAGGCACTAACTTTTAAAAGAATGGCTTGGAGCTGAGGAAGAAGTGGTTAGGTCATTTATTTGGGTGATGATCTTTTCTGCCATAGTTGCTAAGTATTTTAATTTATTAATGCTGCTATAACAAATACCTCAGGCTGGGTAATTTATAAAGAAGAAAAAATTTATTTCTCATAGATATCAAGGCTAGAAATCCAAGATTAGGCACCACCAAGTTCAATGTCTGGTAAAGAC
Organism: Pedetes capensis; assembly: GCA_007922755.1. Lineage (NCBI taxonomy): Eukaryota > Metazoa > Chordata > Mammalia > Rodentia > Pedetidae > Pedetes > Pedetes capensis. The sequence goes on along the minus strand of VMDO01007545.1, from coordinate 85,459 downwards.
CCCAGTCTCTGCTTCCAAGATTGTACCCTACAGCTACCACCTTAAGAGAGAACAAATACAGTGCCCTAGCATGGCAAAATGGACAAAAGAAAAGATTCTAAATAGTTTTCTTTGGCCCTTTTGTAAGGCAATAACTTATTCATAAGGGAAGAGTCTTCATGACTTAATCACCTTCCAGAAAGCACTACTTATTAATATACCAGCAAAGAGAATTAAGTGTCCTCTGAGAAAATGTCTCATGAATTCTTGGGAACATTAAGACCATAGCCCCAAGGCACAAATGATGAGGATGAGCAGGGCATTCAAACGTCAAAAATGATCTTTAGCTCAAGACCAAAGTGCAGTTAATGCCCACATTCAGTTAGTCTTTCATTAAGTAATTATTCAGCTCATTCACAGTGTAAGAAATAGGTCCTAGGGAATCTGGGGCTGAAGGAAGGTGATATTATCTGAAGTCAAGGCTATTAGTTTCTAGAAAGACACAGTTTAATCAACTAATTACAAGTTTGGCATTTAATTGCATGTGTGGTAAATGCTAAAGAGCAGAAGCGAAGAGAGCATATGACAGACAGACTGAAGCTTTCCTGATGGTGGGGAGTGGTGGGCATGAAAGGCTTCTCAGAAGCAATGTGGTGAGACTCAAATACAAGGGAAGTAAGGAAGAGAAGGGACCAGATAGAAGAAAGAGCCCGTATGAAGTAAGATGTGGGAAGAAGGTCCTGGGGATGCATCGTAGAGCATCTTCATGGAGAGTGATAAGAAGCCTTTGTGATGAGAACCCAGAACATGGCAGGAAAGTGGCAGGTGATGAGATGGGTGAAACCCTGCAGGCTTTAATGAGGTTATGGGTTTTCTTCTAGGAACAGGGCAAAGACAATGAAAACCTTTAAGGAGGAGATTGGTATTGCATGATTCACATTCTTGAAAGCATACTTGACAGTGAGAAAAATCGCTTGGGAAGAGTCAAGGTCATGAGTGGAGAGAAGTTGTAGAAGGCTCTTGAACAACCTTCCATTCCTAATGGTCTATGCCATTTTTTCCAGGTCCCTAAAGAAAATGAGTATGGTAAGGTTAAAGACAGCAGTTAGTTACTTATATTCCCTCTGCAGCCCCTTTTCACATTCCAGTCTGTTTGCTGATTCTGATAAGCTAGGCTGGATGCCATGGAAACTTCAAGAACCCCCTTTTTCTCCTCTCTGGCCTCTTGCAGAGCAATGTGAAATGGGTAGTTCTAAACTCCCATTCCTCAGGCCCCATTTCAGGTGTTAGGTAGCTCCCACTGCCCCTTTTCTCTAAGCATATATTTCTATTATAGGCTGATGAAAAAATGGAGAAAGCATCTATCCAAAGAGAAATTCAGAGATAGTTAATCATTGTCAGAAAGAGCCTCTAACCTTTCTATGTTGTTGTTGTTGTTAGGTGCCGTCGAGTCGGTATCCTCTCTGTGCTAATGTCTCTATCTATATAAACAGGAATACAGCATTAACATTATGATGTTGAGGATTTTGTAAATTAATAAATGTGTAGTGCTTATGCATAGCATGTAACATAAAAGTGGTTGGGTTTTATTACACAAGTAGGAGAGAATATGTCAAAGTTCAAGAAAAACTCCTTTATTAGTGTGTTTTTAATTGAACGAATTAATCTAGGTTATCATTCTTCATCTCTCTGTGTTTCATTACTTTCTTAAAAAAACTCTCTTTGACCATGTTGTTGTTGTTGTTAGGTGCTGTCGAGTCGTGTCTGACTCATAGCAACCCTCATAGGGTTTTCAATGGCTGACTGTTTCAGGATTGCCTTGGGAGTGGGTTGCCATGTCCTTCTCCCATTTTTGCGGTGCTGGGAACTGAACTCGGGACCTCAGAGACTGCAGCGCAGTGCTCTACCAACTGGGCTAAATCCCAACCCCTAACCTTTCTTATCAGGGTTAAACCACTAGGCAATTCCTGCATGGCCCATGGTCCCCAAGTGCAGCTGGCTTTGCCCCCTGTTGGAGCACCTGCTCCCTGAGATGGAGTGAGGGAACATCCCTGAATTCAACCTAAAGATTAGAGTATGCGTCTCAAAAAATGTTGCAAAAGTCTTATGAGGTGACATCACTCTTATCCCTAATTCCATCAGGAAACCTTCCACCATGGACCCACATTTTTAATATGAATTTTCAATTTTCTTATTTGGAATAAATCCAAGTCTTCTGATCTTTAAGTAGAATACTGTTTGAAGTACTTTGTTCTATTTTTTCATTCATTTGCCAACTATTTATAAGCATCTTCTATCTATCAGGTGTATGTGCATATGTACTCTAGGGAATAACAAAGAAAACCAAGATCATGTCTTTCTGTGTGGAGTATACAGGCATTGAATGAGCACATTTAACCATTCAAAGATGTTTGTTGACAGCTAACTATGTAAAATCATGCATTAGGAAATGTGTATTTAGAGCTAAACTGAGAAGATACTATCTCTGCTTTCAGGGAGCTTATATGTACCAATGGTGGAGAGAGATGATGCCTTCATCTCTCTCCACCTTTGCTTCAAAGTAAATGAAGACATAATCCAAGTTCAGTTAACACTGGGAGTATTGGAGGGAGATGAGAGAAAATGATGATGTTTCAATGAAGCCTACCTAAGAAATGATAGTTAGTTGAGAGTTGAATAATGACAAGGATTACCCAGGCTGAGATTGACTGGGAGCATTATTCTTGCAGAGGGAAAAATACTTATTTGAAGGTTCATATTAGGCACTGAAAAATGTGGGTATTTGAAGAGCAGGAACCTGACATATATAAATAGATTGTATCCCTAGGGGCCCTACAGATAAAGGACAGAATCAGAATCAGTGTTTTGAATTTTGTGGAAACTAGAAGGCCACTTGGGGCTGGGATTTAGCTCAGTTGGTAGAGTGCTGCACTGCAGTCTCTGAGGCCCCGAGTTCAATTCCCAGCACCGCAAAAATGGGAGAAGGGCCTGGCAATCCACTCCCAAGGCAATCCCGAAGCACTCAGCCATTGAAAACCCTATAAGGGTCGCTATGAGTTGGATACCGACTTGACGGCACCCAACAACAACAACAACAACAACAACAAGGCCACTTAATGATTTTAAGAAGATAGTATATACAATCACTTATACCTTACCCAATTACTCTGGATGTTAGGTGGGGAATAGACTCATGATAGGGAAGGCATTGTGTTAGGAAGTCATTCTAGGACAGGGATCAGGGCCATGTAGGCCAGATACTATCCAGTAATGTAGAAGGAAAATGACAGATAATTTGTTATGTATTGTGGGTGCACAACAGCAGGACCAGTAAATATTTCTTCACAGAAGTGACACTGTGTTTCTATGAGTCATTCCACATAATATTGAGCATAAAGGAAACATTCTAGTGGAGAACACAGGGTACTTTCATGTACATAAAATGTTTAAGAATATTATCAGATTATAATATGTCAGTAATGTGTTAAAATGTTAGATTTATATGAATTTATAATTTTAGCCTACTACAAAAACTGTAACCTTACTACCATTTTTCCCATACTTTATCATTAATGGAATTCATATGAATTGAGAACCTATTTTATATAGTTTTATTACATATGGACACCTCTCTCCCCACCACACACATAGTAGATAGAATGGACTCCAAGGATAACTACATCTTAATCCTCAAATACGTTATTTCACATGGCAAAGAGGACTTTGTAGATGTGATTAAGTTAAGGATCTTGAGATAGGGGGATTATCCTGGATTTTCAGTGTAGCAAGTATAGTGAACACGGTTTTTCTAGTGGTCAGAGTAGTCAAAGTCAGCAAAAGGAGGTGCGATGGTGGAAGCAGAGGTTGGGGTAATGCCCTTTGGATATGGAGGAAAGGGCATGTGACTGGAGTACAGGTGACATCTATAAGCCTGAGGTGACAAGGAACTGAAATTGCCTCAGGGGGCCTCCAGAAGGAACACAATCCTGACAATACCTTGGCTTTTAGGCTCATTTTGCACTTCCTGCTTCCGGGTCTGTCAGGGTCAATTTGTATGTTTTTAGGCCACTGAGTTTGTGGAAATTTATGGCAGCACCAATAGGAATTTATCATACCTCTAGTTAATTTGCAGCCTTACCCTTGTGGCATCCATTCCCATCAGATCTCAGAAGCTAAGCAGGGTTAAGCCTGGTTAGTACTTGGATGGGAGACTCCTTGGGAACACCAGGTGCTGTAGGCTTGGGAGAATGACCTGGCAACCCACTCCCAAATAACAATCAGCCATTGAAAACCCTATGAATAGCAGAGAAGCACTGACAATAGTGTTTCGCCTGTTGTACATAGGGTCGCTATGAGTCAGATACCAACTCGACAGCACCTAACAACAAGAACAGTTAATTTGGTGCTAGGAAATAAAAGTAGAGTGGTGAATTGAGGCAGCAGGTTTTAAAGCGAATGCTGCCACAGTCCAGCTGTAGCCTAAGGATCCAGGGTTTCCCAAAGGCGGGTTGAGGAGTCGGCGATTGGGTAATAGCAAACACAGCAGCTCAGAGGCAGTGTGAATCTGTTCCATTTATTGTTCGGATAGCTCAACTTTTTATACGGTCTTTTAAGGCTTAGGTCATGCAAGTAGTAAGAATACGTGCAGTTTTACACACACCTGGCAGTCATAATAGCAGTGGAGGGTCAGGCTGACCAGAACAGCAGCCTTTACTCTTTTTCTCTAGCTGGGAACCAAGGTCTGTCTTTAGATAGATAAGCACCTCTCTGCTAAATTGTCAAGGAGGCTTTTATACTGTGGGAACAGGCATATATATATATATATATATATATATATATATATATATATAGTTTTATTATTATTTATATGTGTGTTGCCCATTGAGTCCACACTATGAAAAATGGATATTTTAACTTATTAGATTGTTTTGCTTATTGGAGGGCTGCTGGTACAAAAACTTTTAGTCTGTGTTGGCTCAAAGAGTTCATGCTGTTGGCAGTCATTCAAGAATTTTTTGTTGCAGACCTGTTGGGGAGTTTTCTTAACTCCTGCTCTGAATTAGCACTGCTCACAGAATCAGAGGATTATATATTTACATCTATTATTTCTTTTTCATTAATTTTCCCAGAAATCCACAATATGAATGTTCACAGAATTAGAAGATTGTATTTTTATATTCATTACTTGTTTTTCCACAATATGAAGAAAATAGTGAGCAATTCAAATTTAGGAAAAAGAAAAGATGAGATTCCAAGTCCCTTTCCATGAAGAGACCTTCTTTTGGAGGTACTCTTTGCCTTTCGGTCGACTTTCCCTTTGAAGGTTTTGAGGTACTTTTCCCCTTTCAGTGGATGTTCCCTCTGATGCCCTTTTAAAGGTACCCTTCCTCATGTGGGGACTCAGTTTACCCATCATGAGTGGAAATGAACCTGGCAAAATGCCTTTCACTATGTGAAAAATTTGGATATCTCATAGAATGAGGTACACAACAGAGCTAACCCCAAAGTGTATGGAGCACAAGGGAAGTCCCTCTCCATGGGCCATGAGGAACAGGGAAGGCTTTCTGGAAGATGTTCTTCACCAAATTTTCCCTTAAGAAAAGATTGAGGAACAGCATCAGTAGGGGCCATTGATGAAGTTGCAAATAGCTAGTTTTACTGGAGTTAAGAGTTGATTATTCCAAGTCATCAGCACCAATGTTGTACAACATCCTCTGCTCTTGAAGTCCTTGAAGAATCCAGTAGTTTACACGCAAGATATCAACCTAGTCTTCTTGGAGTTAAGAATCAGAAAATTGGGCAGGAATCAAACTAGGAAAGATGTATGTGTTAAGCTAAAGAGCTACATTTTACCCTGCACAAGTAAGAGATTTACAAGGTCAGGTAAACTTTATTTAAGAAAAATCAATTTGTTGCCGTGTATAAAATGGGTTAGGGAGGTGGAAGTATTTAAGATTTGACATAAGAAGGCTACTTAGGAGATCTTTCCAGGAATGAAAGCAAACATTGATGGAAGCCTGAACTAGGGAAGGAGGATATTTTGGAGGAGATTAATTTAGAGCTATTAGGCAAAATCTGCAGACTTTTGGGACTACCTAATCATGGGGGAGTTGAGCTGGGATTTAGCTCACTTGGTAGAGCACTGTGCTGCAGTCTCTGAGGTCTCGAGTTCAATTCCCAGCACTACAAAAATGGGAGAAGGGCCTGGCAATCCACTTCCAAGGCAATCCTGAAACAGTCAGCTATTGAAAACCCTATGAGGGTGGCTATGAGTTGGACTTGACTCGGTGGCACCTAACAACAACAACAACAATCATGGAGGAATAAAGGGGACAAAGGTGTCATGGAGACTCCTGCTCTTCTGACTTGGGTTGCCATATGATTGTTGTTGCAGTTTGTTAAGACTGGGGAGGCTACCCATGAAGGCGTTAGGATGAATCCGTAAGCTTATACATTTATGCATTATGTTTTCTTAAAATTAAGAGCTTCTTGCAGACAAGAAGCATTTCTTATATCTTCTTTGCAACTGTACATCTTCCCACACTCTGAGCATCTACACTAGAAGCTCTATAAATAACCATTTAGTCAGTTGGAAAATAGATTTGTTTTTCCTAGTAGAGACTATTAGAGGAGAATTTGGGTGTTCCTCTATTCACTGTGTGTGAAAATAAGTAGAGCAAGTTTTTTTTTAATTTCTTAATTACACATCATAGAAAAAATAAAAATCTTTCATATCTCTAAGTAACATTGCTGCTTCTCTGAAATACAAATTTCAAAATATTTCTGATATGACTTAGATAAGGGTATAATCCTATTATATATCATTTTTATAAGTTACCCATATATTTTAGAGTTCTATAGACTCCAGAAGCAATTCCAGATAGCTACATAGCCTTCCCTCTCAGGAAACCATCTCTCAATAGAAGAAAAGAAGTATCAGTGTCAGGGCCGTGGATTAACCAAGTAACTTCCAGGGCAGTCCATGTGAGTTGTAGATGTTCCCCACAGGAAAGCTAATGTGAAAAAAGAGTGTTTCACAAATACGAAGTGTTCTTTATGAATCGCCTGTGCGAATTCTCCCCACTTTCAACACCCTCTTCCATTTTAGTTGAATCTCTTTGTCTCCCTGCTAAACTGTACCTGCCCTCTACTTAGCTCAGTGTACAGAACACATGCTCAAACTAGGAGAAGCTTGGAACTAACAAAGAGAACAAATGCTTAGGAGGATGATGCTAGAGGAGAGGACAGAGGTCATTTGGAAATCATCAAATGGAACTGGGTGGGTGGTACACGCCTGTAATCCCAGCAGCTCAGGAGGCTGAGGCAAGAGGATCACATGTTTGAGGCCAGAGACAGCCTGCACATCTTAGTGAGACCTTGACTCAAAAAATAAAAAAGGAGCTCAGGGTACAGGTCAGTGGTGGACCACTTGCCGGGCTACATGGGGCTCTGGGTTCAACCCCTACCCCCAGTAGTAGAAAAAAGAATCAGCAAATCAGCCAACTAGTACTTATTGAATATTAGATTTATGAGGAAATATGAATTTATGAAAGTAATGGAAACAGGTGTGAAACTGAGAATTACTTTCAAGGCTTAAAGTCTACATGCTGAGCCCTAACAAATAAAAGAATCGCCAGCAAATGTATCTTGGAAATCAATCTTCTGAAACTTCTTTTCTACAGAGCTTAGTTGCCCACCCAAAGGTAATGATTATTTTGATGTTTTTAAATTTTTATAAGCATGGGGGGGGGTAATTCAAACATAATACGATCTCTACATTATAAGGAAGTGACTAAATATCAAAATTGGGTTTCTTAAAGCCTTCATATAACATGATATCATAATGGAATAGCCTATTTGAGGTCTTCAGAGTAATTAAATTTGCTCTTTTTAATCATGTAGAAATGAGCAACGTGGCATATGTTGTAATTACAAGGATGCCTTTCTTTGAAAGGGTATTTACAGAGATAGCCGCAGTTTAAGGCAGAAGAGCATTGTTTAATTTGAGAACTCCAAGGCAGGAGAAGTCATCAAAAGCTTCTAAATGTAGACATAGCCAGACGATTTCGCTGCTCTGTACAGAAAGTGGATTATGGTCTGTGAAAGAGTACGAAGGGCATTTCTGCACAAGTCTAGCCTTTCCTCATTGAAGGTTTATGGGGCTTGTAATGTCAAGATCCATGAATTTCAGCGACTGTGCTTGTCCTTGGATCTGATTTGGAAGCAGCTTTTGATCAGTGAAGTGAAACAATTAATTATAATAAATAATGCTACTAGAAATCCTCACACAGCTAAAAGGAGGAGGGGAGCCAAGGAAATAAAGCTCATCTCTGGCAGAACCTCATCATCTGGCTGCCTGGACTCAATCCTGTTCAGCTACGGCAACCATTGCCCACTAAGCCCTTGGTGAAAGACCCAGTTGCTTCATCTTCTAGGCCAGTGGCTGCATCAGGTTGTGGGGTTGGGGGAGGATGTTGTGGTAGAACGAGGTCAAAAGGATCGGAAAGGAATGTGAAATTTCTCTCTGTTCATCTGTACTTGATTGCTTTGTGCCCTGAAGCACATGATTTAATTATTTTCATCATTGCCTCGGCTTCCTCGGCTACCAATCTCATTGAGGGCAATAAAATTATTCAGCCTTTGCAAAAAATGCAGCCATAATAATTTTTGACTTGATGAATACTTAAGGCTGTAAAATCAGCTTCTTGGATGACCACATTCAATTGAAAACACCAACCTAGGGTTTTCTCAACAATAAAAGCAAAGCATACCCTTACAAGAGATGGAAGTACCCTGCTTATGGTTTTCATAATATGTACTAACTCCCTGCCTACAAGTTACACTTGCCATTTCTAATACACACAAGTATCCTCTGTGGAGGTGTTATTTCCCCCAAGGGAGCTTATGAAAGCCCTGACTTAGTGTGTTGAGCTGACATGGTAAGGTGTGCAAGGAAAGGGCAGAAGTGGAGCTGGAAGCTGGCCAGAAATAGATGCTTGAGGTCTCCATAAAAGCAAATCAAAGGATAAACCTGCAGTAGGAAATGCTACAAATGAAGAAGGGTAGATATTTCTGAGCACAGGCCAAGAATTATGAAGAAAAGGTGTGGGAAATGCCAGAAATGAACCAGATGGCCCAGGGGTACCTCTAAAAGTATAATTTCTTTGCAAGGCCATAGCAAGAGGCACTGGCTCTGTCTGGCACTCATAATCTTCCCTTTGAGTTCACATGTGCTTTATTATGTAGGCATGTGTATGTGTATGCTCCTATATCTGCATGTTTTAATTTATTTTATTTATTTTTTGTAATTCTTTCATTAATGTGCTTACAGAATCCAAATCTTGGCTTGTTGCAATTTAGGATGAGTTAGTCCTATGGCTCAAATTTCTCATCTGAAATTAGGGGCATGCTGCAAGGTTTTAGATGATGTATTATTTGGTGTTGCATAGGCCCCATTAGTTAGGAAGCATTATGTTGGAATGATGAAACTATGAATTAGGAGTAGTGTGTGTGTGTGTGTGTGTGTGTGTGTGTGTGTGTGTGTGTGTGTGCATGTGCATGCTGGTGATATGGGGCATTTCATCTTGAGGATATGCTTAATTAAAATGAGGTATCTATCCAATGACACTTCCCTAGCCAGATGAGGATATATGAGGTGGGAACAGAGTACCAGGGTCGTGACCAGCAGAGATCTATAAAGCACTAGTATCCTTGCCCTATGGCTGGTTAGTATTGCCCAAAGCCAAGGATAGAACATTTTTTCCATTTAACATCTGGCCACTGGCATAGTTGATCACTTATTTGTAATAACCTAGTGGTTAAGAAAATTTAAGTTATTTTATTCCGTTTATGTTATTAGCATATCCCAAGGGTATATTTGTTTTTATAGAAAGTATATTCACTGTCATTCATCAGGAAAACTGTTAATAATAATCACTCTTCTGATTTCACTGTCTTTCAGAGTTTACGAAGAGACTTGCTGGGCTGTCCATCCATATTTTGGTGTTACTGGGCTGCTGATGGTGAGTGTGATACAGGGGCAGGGTGGGTTTTAGTGTTGAACAGTGTGGCTCTCCATCTTAATTTCCCCGCTTACCAGTTATGTGACCTTGGGCAAATGACTTTATCTTCTGATCCCGAGTTTCTTTATCTTATGAAATTAATACCTATCTCCCAGAGGTGCTGTGAGAATTAAATGGGGTGAATCATATTAAAGTCTACCACAGTATCTGGACCCGACTAACTGCAATATTAATGTGAGCCCAATTGCCCTGTTCTATTACTCAGAACAAATTCAAACCTCAGCAAGGGGGTGGATAGATATCTTTAAGTAAGTTCTCAGCCTTAAGACTCCATGACACTGAGGTTACCAACCATCTAAGAACACTGGGAAACAACGCCGTTGATTGCAGGTATGTGGCTTCCACCTGCCTTCTGTAAATCATCACATGGCAGGGAGCACAAGTCCTCTGACCTCACAGGGCCTGACATTTTTCGAGTGTTAATGAGATGTACCTATTTATGTGATAATGATGAAAAATGATTGCTGATATTTTAAAATAAAGGGCACTATATTTCATAAGCAATTAATCAGCATGGTTTTGCCACACGAGAATGGATTTAAACGATAAAGAGAAAATAGAATTTTGAGTTTGGATTCTAAGACAGGCACATTCCTGTTCTAATTTCTCCACTTGGGCCAATGACTTCATCTCTTCAACTTTTACTTTCTTTATTAACTAATAAAATTGGACGAGACTCTCTACCCACTGAATCTTAAGAAGGCAAATGAAATAAAGTGCATAAAGAACTTCCACAAAATTCTTGGTGATGAAAATAACTATAATATTAAAAGGTAAATTAGTGAAATAATCACCCTTTATGGGCTTATCCACATTAGACACTAGAATTTTTCATTTTAAAAAAGTTTTCTTTTAAATAATGTAAGGAATGGGAAATACTCAATATATCAGAGTTTTAATGTATCTTCTTTCTTTTCTTTAGAACAAGGCTCTACAAATTTTTTCTATAAAGGGCCAATCGGCAAATATATTGTTTTTCTGGCCATTTGCTTTCTGTTATACTATGAAGTTCTGCCATTGAATAAAAATAACCATAGGCAATTGGTAAATTAGTGGGAGTGGCTATGCTCTGATAAAACTACTCACAGGCCAGGCACTGCATGGTGCACACTGATAATCCTGGCAACTCAGGAGGGTGAGTCAGGAGGATTGTGAGTTTGAAATATGTGAGTTAAATATAAATAAGAGACTACCAGATAAAGAAGAAAACAGGGAATTTAAAGCAAGGAAAAAGTTCAAGTACACACAGATTCATGAAATGATTTCTTTTGTTCTGAAAAGATGAGAAATCCAATAAATCAAGATCACATTGATTGTATGATATACTAGAATGTATAATGTATTTGAGAGGCAGTCTGGACAATATAGTAATTATAGTAACCCTGTCTCAAAATCAAAACAAAACAAAACAAAACTATTCATAAGTGTAGGCAACAATTTGGATTTGGCTTTTTCTGTTGGTCAGCTTTCTGGTACTGTAACAAAATAGCTAAGAAAGCTGGGTGTGGTGGCGCATGTCTGTAATCCCAGTGGTTTGGGAGGCGGAGACAGGAGGATCGCAAGTTCGAGACTAGAGGAAGTCTATGTAACTTAGTGAGACCCTGTCTCAGGAAGTAAGGAAAAAAAAAATGAAAGGGCTGGGGGTGCAGCTCAGTGGTCCAGCACTTGCAAAGCATGCAGGTGTGAGGCCCCGGGATCAACCCCCAGTACCACACACACACACACACACAAATAGCTAAGAATATCAACTTATAAGGAGGAGAGCTTTATTTTGGCTCTCAGTTTTGGACATTCTAGGCCATGGTCAGTTGGTCTTATGGTCTTTGGGCCTATGGCAAGACAGTACGTTATGGTGGAAGCACATGGCAGAGGAAGCTGGGAAGCAGAGATAGTGAGACATGACAGAGCTGGAGTCCCTAGAGTCCCAAGAGCTTCTTCAAGTACATATCTCCATATGACCAGAACATTTTCAAATAGTCCCCACTTAATGATTCTGCCACCTCCCAATAATTCTGTTGGCTGAGGACCATCCCTTTAACTCATGGGACTATAGGGGATACTTTAGGGGCTATTATCCGCTGGCACTTACTGTACTTACACTGACTCATCCCATGTTATTTATTAAACATTTACAATGTTTAAAATACTGTCTTTGAATTGTTCAAGATGCAAAGATCAATGGCTATCTAGTATGGGCAAATGAAAATTTAAAAACTGAAACCAAAAATTTCTATTATTAGGAAGTGATCGGATAGATAATCTAAAGGAAAATATTGGTAAGGTATTAGCTAAGAACTTATGTCCTCGGTCAAAGTGTTGATTGTTGCTAGTTTCTCACTATGGGACATTGAGTAAGTTACTCAAGGGTTGTAAGCATTTGTTTGCTCTAGATCTGTTCAGTGGAGATGGCAGTATCTATTCAGAGCTGTGAGTAGAATTAAACAACATAATACACCCAAACCACATAGCAAATTGACTAGCACATAGTAGGCAGTGAGTATATACTGATTATTACCATTCAGATGATAGAAAGGACATTGGTCACTCCAACCATGCAATCCCTGAACAAACCATAGGGGACTTAACCATTATTTATGTCCCTCCTTTTCCCTAATTTAACTTTTTAAAACCTTACATTAAGCAGGTACATGTTCCTTTGGGAAGACTTTCTCCCAATCATAGAGTTGATAAAATACACAGTCTGTATTTGTATTTAAGCTCAATTTTATGATGATGTTTAATCATCTTAATTATGAGCTTCCTTTTGCAGACCTGGTCTCCATCTCCTATCATTCTCTTAGAAAGTTCTATTCACAAGTATAGTCCAATATATGATTCTACAAAGAAATATGGTGTCATGTTCTATGACAGGTGTTGTAAACCACGTCTTCCTAATTTTTCACAATAATCATTTACCTGCCAACTTCTTTACACTCTGTGTTGTTATTCTCTTGTAAAGGACATTAGTATCTAGTCTATGAATTTCAAGAATTATCAATCTATTTCCAGAGACATCTTCATTATTGTAGTCCTGAGAGCGTTCACTCCCTTATAATGAAGGTCTACAATGAGACTTCTCCTTATTTCACTCAGCCTTTTAGTTCTTCTGCTTAAAATAAACACTGTTTTGTTTGTTCAAGCTCCCTATCAATGGGAAAGTAATTGTACTATTCTACCGCTATTAGGTTGAACAATAAAAATGGCCACTTTTTGTAGGTCAAATGGTTGAGTACTAACAATTTCCTATTGTCAGCAGGAAACAAACATATTACTGGGGGAGGAAGCAGGAAGCTGACAGCAAACCTTGGTCCTTAGTCACATTTATAAAAGAATTTAGAAATGGACCCAGAAGGAAACTAAGGATGATTTATATAGAGTTGGAGAAGAAGGGGACCCCTGAGTGCCAGGGCAAGTAGCCTGGGGAGTTAGGCTGGTATGAGGAGAAGGGAGATGGAAAGACAAAGGGAGAGAGAGGGAGTTAGGTTTACTGAGACAGAAATCAGAAAGCAGACAGATCTAACTATGAAGATCCAGTCTTCTAACTCATCTTGATCAAAGAAGACAGCAAGAGTGGAGCTGTGCTGGGACTGATTGTGTGCTTTGAGTAGCCTTTCTCACGCCCACTTGCTACCATAGAATCTTGCTCAGTTCCTCTGTGAATAGCCCAGCCTTATCTGCTGGAAGATGAGAAATCATATGAAGCATAACTGAGCTATCTCAGACTAACCAGTGTCCAGTGGAACCGAGAGCAAATCACACACATATGAAGAAGCCAAGCCAAGGATCACCTAGTTAAGCTCCATCTAAATGATGGTGCCACAGAACCAAGACCGGAAGGAGCTCCTAAATCTTGGGGCACTTTATTATACAGGAAATGATTATTGGTAGGGAGGAGTTACATTCCAGCGAGTTATTAAATATAAATAAATAAGACTACCAGATAAAGAAGAAAACAGGGAATTTAAAGCAAGGAAAAAGTTCAAGTAGACACAGATTCATGAAATGGTTTCTTTTGTTCTGAAAATGTGAGAAATCCAATAAATCAAGATGACATTGATTGTGTGATATACTAGAATGTAGAATGTATTTGAGAGAGAGAGATTGAGAAAAAGAGTGTGCCTGTGGGGGGATTATGCATACATGATTATACATCTGGGAAAGTGGTAGGATATGATGAGAAATGAGTCTTTATGGAAATGTCTATCACAATCTCTGGCACATATAGATGTATTAAATATTTGCTTAATATTTTATTTTTATAAAGATTTGGAGATGAACTAAATAGCTCATCCTGTGGGATTTATTTTTTGCATAATGATTTGAATTGCCTCCATCTATAGAAAATCATATGGCAATAAGAATGCATCGTTTGTACATATTTGGATTCATTTATATTGACAAAAAGGGAGAGATTTTCTGAAAAAAATGTGGAATATGAAACATGCATATATATTGTGGTGAAATGGCAGAAAGTTCAACCATTTTCACTTAGTTCCTAATTTCAGTTGAAGAATTATGTTAAATTAGTGTATTTGAACTTGGCTTTATTCATAATAAGGAATCATATAGGCTTTTAACTGCCAAATACCATACTTATTGACAATATGTCATTTCTCTTAGCCAATCAAAGTACAATCCAGACTCAAAAATTTAAGGAGGTGTCCTGGTATCTTGTCTAAGTTTTGAAAACAAACCACATCCCTCTTCCCAGTGGGGCCCCATGTGTGTGTACTTCTCAGTGAACTTGACGTTAATTGCTTTGTTCTAGAGTAGGTCAAGTGTGCTGTCACTTTTCTCTGATTATGTTTTTCCTGGGGCTTTTTAGTATCCAAGCTTGTCTTGCTTTATCACACACGATTGATGTTATACATGATCAGCAAATTAACACACTGCCCAAACAATTTCCTGTGGTTATTAGGCAGTCTGATCAGAGCTTTTCTGAGCCTCACCACAAATGAGCAAGTCTCATTTGAAAAATACTTTTTAAAAAATAGATGAAGCAAAGCGTTTAACTCTGTAGTGTAGAATACAATGTTCCCTTATAGTGAAGACATAGCATGGTGTATTGACCCAGAAGATTATGATTCTGGCAGCTGTGACCCTTAGTTACATGGTTTTAAGGAATTTTCCCATAGAAAGCCTTCTGGTTTGCACTTAACAACTGTTCCTGGATCCTGCCAGGCTAGCCCAATTTCAGGTGTAACAATCAGACATAATTTCTGCCAATATATGAGTGAAATCACCACTAAATCAACATGAATCAAGTTCAAATCCTACATCCCAAATTTATTAACTGTGACTTATTGATTATTTTCTGAAGATATAAATTTTTATTTTTTGGGATTACAAAACAAGATAGAAACTAAAAAGTTTTGCCAATTCAGTTAAAAATCATTGTATTTTCTTGGAAACTGTTAAACTTCAATTATATATGTGTGTATATATGCATATATATTTGCTGAGGAGTTGAACCCAGGGCCTTGTGCATGGTAGGCAAATGCTCCACCACTGAGTTGTACTCTCAACACATTTTTTAAGTTTTTTTTTATTTTGAGGCAAGGTCTTGCTAAGTTGCATAGGCTGCCCCTGGCCTTAAACTCAAGATTCTCTTGCCTCAGTCTCCTGAGTTGCTAGGATTACATGAGTTTGCTGTGGCACCTGGCTTCTTTTCTTTATTCATACATATATTTATATATTTATATATGCATATTATGTATACTATACTTATGTCCATGCTAGCTCTATATAATTTGCATCCATTTTTTTTACCCCATTGTATTAATAAATGGAGAAGGACATGGCCACCTACTCCTGAAGCAATCCCAAAAAACATTCAGCCATTGAAAATCTTATGAATAGCAGAGAAGCATTGACATAGTGCCAGTCATGGCAGTATCAGAGAGTGTTTCTGAAGTTGTACATAGGGTAGCTGTGACTTGGACCTGACTTGAAAGCACCTAACAATGACAACAATTTGTGAATATTTAGACTAATTCTATATTTAGATATTACTGATGACATTAGGAATGAGTATCCTGTGTTTGCATTTGTCTCCATCTTTGATTACTCTTTTTTGTCTCCATCTTTGATTACTTTTTTGTCTAGTTGTAGAATTTCTATTACTGATTTCAAAGATAAGAAACCACAATTATTATTTATACTTACCTATAGCAACATCTGCCTGTAGCTGTAGCCCTGTGGCATCTGATCCCGTCAGATCTCGGAAGCTAAGCAGGGTCAGTCCTGATTAGTACTTGATTGGGAGACCACCTGGGAACACCAGGTTCTGTAGGCTTGGGAGATAGACCCGACAACCCACTCCCAAAAATCCATCCACCATTGAAAACCCTATGAATAGCAGAGAAGCACTGACAGTAGTGTTTCCCCTGTTGTATGTAGGGTCACTATGAGTCGGATACCAACTCAGTGGCACCTAACAACAACAACAACATAGCAACATCTATTTATAATTTTCAATGTTCAATAATTTTAATGGATTTATGGTGGAAACAGTGCTAGAAGTTTTAAACTGATAGTACACCTAGTTTTCTTGTCTTTAGAGGCAGTAATCTTCAAGTTTTTTTTAGTACTATTTATCACCCTATAGTTTAATAACATGTTTAGTTACTATCTCCTAACTTTGTAAGATTAGATATCATTTTTTTTGTGTAATGGAAGAGAAAGATGGAATTGTCATAACTTTTCTCTTTCTCCTTATTATTTTCCCAAACACTTCTCTTATTTACATAATGCTGTTATACCAAATATTGACTACACCAACACTCAGAGTTTATGATATACAAGTACCATGAAGTATAGTTAATATTTATGTAACTATTTATTATGTGACTATGATTCACAGATAGGCCAAAATGTATATCTTAGAACTCATTTCTTATAAAACTTTACTTTATCTGGAGTTTATAATTGTGTTTGTTTTTAACTCCTGAGTTCTTTATGTACATGTGACAAATTCATCGTATTCTCTAAAAAACCTATAAATTGAGAATATAAACATATAAAGTAATGGACAGCATAATATTTTATATCACTATCTTTCTTGGAGCCCTCTGACCATGTATTTTAAATGGGATAAGTTGCTCCAAGGTAACTTCAATTCCTGCCATCCACTAATCTGTTTTGCATCTTCTATTTATGTGATTTGAAATAAGACATATAAATGGAAACATATAGCTGGTATCCTGTTGGGAATGGCTTTTTTTACCTAGTAAAATTCCCTTTAGATCCATCTATATTATTTTAGAATCAATATTCTGTTGATTTTTGTTACTGAGTTACATTCATAGTATGGATGTGGCACAGTTTGCTTAATAATTTACATATTGAAGGATATCTGGTCTTTTTCTAGATTTTGGCTACCTGAACATTAATTTTCCAGAAATGTCATTTTACTTTCTATTTCCAAAAGCAGTATCATAGGTGCAGGTGCGTGTGTGGGGGTGGATATATATATATATATATATATATATATATATATATATATTATAGGCCTGCAGCCATAGCCCTGTGGAATCCGATCCCGTCAGATCTTGGAAGCTAAGCAGGGTCGGGCCTGGTTAGTACCTGGATGGGAGACCGCCTAGGAACACCAGAAGCTGTAGGCTTGGGAGAAGGACCTGGCAACCCCCTCCCAAAAATCAATCTGCCATTGAAAACCCTAAGCACAGCAGAGAAGCACTGACAATAGTGCTTCCCCTGTTGTACAGAGGGTTGCTATGAGTCAGATACTGACTCGACAGCACCTACAACAACAAACAACAATATATAATATATATATATATATAATATATATATTTGCTCATTTGATAGTAGAAGAGTTTTACAACTTATCAATGTCTTTCCCCAGAACTTAGTATAGTTCACAATGAAATAAATACTCAGAATAAAATTTGGTTTCAGAGTGACTAAGATTCTCCAAGGTAGAAGAGCAAGTAGTTCCTGCAGAACTTCAGGGATCTTTGTCTGAGGAATCTATCTTCACTTCTCATAACAGACAGGATCCATGTTGTTGTTTGAAAAACTGATATGATATGAGCAGGAAGCACGCAATGAGAAAATCCACACCATTGCTTAAAGGGATGTATCAAGGAAAGTAGATTAAATATGACAGTGGATCACACTGGACAAAGAATATAATTTGTTTAGATGAGTCAAGGGAAATAGGAAGGAGAAATAGAATGAGAACTGGGTGTGATGACACATACCTGTAATCTCAGCACTCAGGATGCTGAGGCAGGAGGATGGTGAATTCAAGTCCAGCCTGGGCTACACACACTGCTGCAGGGCAGTCTGGGCTACATAGCAGGACCCCGTATCAACAAATAAACAAATGGAAATGGAAAGAAAACATAGATTGAGACTAGACTCTGAATAGCCTTGAATGTCTAGCTAAAGACTAAATTTTTCTCAGCATTTCAAAAGCCATGTCTGATTTCTCTTTGGAGAAGGACCAATGGAAGGTACATTTTGATAAATGATTTAGTGGCTTTTGGTGTAAGAATACAGTTCAGGATCTATGAAGAGTTCTTACCACTTAGGGGAATATCTACAAAGAAGGAAGGAGCTCCAAAGGTAGTCAGCAGAATCCTTATTAGGCAGAGAAGGACAGATGCAGGGATATTTCGGGTTCCTAAACTTAGAACCACTTTGTCTTGCTTCCTGTCTTGACTTTCAGAGCTCCTCAATGACAGCTAAATAATGCCAGGTCCCATGACTTTTGTATCTTCCATGCATTTTATGGCTGGGGTTTAGCTCAGTTGGTAGAGCACCACTCTGCACATTCTGAGGTCCTGGGTTTGATGTCCAGCACCACATAAAATGGGAGGACATGGTAGCCCACACCTGAAACAATCCCAAGATAATCAGCCATTGGAAATGCATTTCACAGTTAAAATGTCATTTTATCTGCAACGTAAGGTTGCCTAGGTGGTGTTTTTACTTTTATTCTAGAGATGAAGTGATGCCTGGATACTGCTGATGTGTCCTGAGAAGCCAAATAAGGCAAAAAGCTGCTGCCTGTCACAGGAAAAGTGAGGGTAGGAGATAGGAGGGAGAGGGAGTGGGAGAAGGGGGGAGGGAGGGAGGGAGGGAGAGAGAGAGAGAGAGAGACAGAGAGAGAGAGACAGAGAGAGAGAGACAGAGAGACAGAGAGGGGCTGAATGATCTTTAAGAGTCAAGTGAGAGGAATTCTGGCACCATCACTAAATCAAAGTGGCAGTGATGAGAACACACATGGCAAGAAGTCAAGTGTGTAGAGGAGGAAGGAAGTTGGACTAAATTGGAGCCAGTGACCCAAAGTGTGGTGGTAGTGGTGGTGGTGTGTGGGGGGGCCTCCAGAAACACCACAGTGATGGTGGTCATTTTCCTTTAGACTTCTGGAACATGAATGGATAGCTCAAGTTAAAGAAATAAAATAACTTCAAACAAGGCTGACGTGTGAGAAGATTCCCATGGGAGAAGCCACCTCAAGACCAGAAGCTGTCCAATGCTGGCAGATGGCCACAGTAGAAACAGCAAAAACAAGGGACCTCTCTGTGTTGTCAGGGTTCTCAAGAGAACCAGAAACAATAACATGGATATACACAGAGGGAAATTTATTTTAACAGAATTGGCTCGTGCTATTAATGGCACAGTCCAGGCAGATCAGCAATGGAGAGCCAGAGAAGATTCCACAATGCAGTTTTGAGTCCAAAGTCCCTTTTTTCTGTAGGCAACCTCAGTCTGTCTTTCAAAGCCTCCCACCTGCTAGAGGAAGCCCAAGCACATCCTCAAGGGTAACCTGCTTTATGCAATGCCCACCAATTTAAATGTAAATCATACCTAAAGAAAACTTTAACAGCAACATCTAGATTAGTGTTTGACCAAATATTTGGACACCATAGATCAGACAAGTTCACACATGCATAAAATTAACCCCCACACCCTCTAAGCCTTTGGGCCGACTCATGTTCCTCTCCAAAGTGAGGATGAAGCTGTCCCAACCATGCAATGGACAGGACTACTGCTGTGCCTCAGGGTGTCACCACAACATTGGAACTTTTCCAGAGCCTCAGGTGGGGCACAGGTCAGTGCACGAAGTCTCCCTCAGGGCTGTGCATAGTCATTCTTAATGATGAACTCCTGACAGCCTGCCCTTGAATTCACAATAAGATAATTGACGTGAGAATCCCCTCTCTTCCTATCCCCTCCCTGGATAATGATAGTTCGCTCCAACACAGGTAATGTATTTTCCTGCCCAAAACAGATGAGGGTTCTTGGAAGGATAAGTTGAAATTCTAGGGCTGACCATTGTAGGAGCCCAGCCAGACCCTGTCAGTCATACTAATCTCTCCCAGGAAATTGTCATGGGGCAGAGACATTGGCTTAATCTAGGTGCTCAGGAACCCACCAAGGTGTTCCATGTGCTCGCAAAAACGGACTTAAAATCCATCAGTGAATGATTTATCTGGAGTTTGGAAAATCAGTTGCCCTCCTGAGCTAGGGAGAAAAGAATGACTCCATTTTAATGATTGGTCAATTTGAAAATTATCCCATGTTCTGATGTAGTTGGCAAACTATGGACTTGATATTGCCAGAGGCCTGTTTTTGTAAGACTTGTTGTTAGGTGCTGTCAAGTTGTGTCCAACTCATAAGGACTCTCATAGGGTTTTCAATGGCTGATTGATTCAGGATTGCCTCAGGAGTGTATTGCCACATCCTTCTCCCATTTTAGTGTCACTGGGATTGGAACCTGGGGCCTCAGAGGCTGCAGAGCGGCTCTCTACCAACTGAATTAAATCCCATCCCCTTTGTAAGACTAGCAAGCCAAAAATGGTTTTCATGTTTTTAAAGGGATGGTAAGGAACAAGAATGGGAAAAGGACCTGGCAACCCACTCTATTCCCCCTAAAAAAAGCAATCAGCCAGTGAAAACCTTACAAATATCAGAGAAACACTACAAAAGTATTTCATCTGTCGTACATAGGATTGCTATGAGTAGGATATGGACTCCATGGCACCTAACAATGATGACAACAAGAGAGAAGGAGTAAGAGAAAAAAGAGGAGGAGGAGGAGGAAGAGGAGGAGGAGGAAAAGTATTTGTGGCCTGCAAAACTTAGCATATATAGCACCTGGCTCTTGGCAAAAAACTTTGCCCACCTCAGGTCAAGATGAAATCACATGTGGCGTGGAATGAAGGACTTTAGCAAGTATAGACATTATTCACTATCTGTGCAATCCAGAGAGTACTTTGGTTTTTTAGCTCAGATGCCCTCTCCTGAGAAATACTGCTCACTGACCCTTCCCAATGAGAAGTGTTGCAGGAGAAAACACCTGTGAAACCTGCGTTAGCTATGTCAAGTCTGACATTTTAAAGGTGCATCAATATGGCAGTGGGTATCCTGAAAAAAACTGCATCCACACAAACTTGAAAAATAGCCAAATAGTATGGGGGGTGTGTGGAATATGACTGTTCCTCTGATTCTTGGTCTGGATGCTAGATACATGGGTGCATTTGTTTATGAAAATTCATCAACATTTATATTCCCTTAGGAACATCTCTGTAAATGTAAATTATGCTATATTAAAAAGTTTATTCAGGCACCACATGACATGCCTGTAACCCCAGCAACTCGGGAGGCTGAGGTAAGAAGATCCCCAATTCAAGGCCAGACGCAGCCTGCACAACTTAGTGAGACCCTGTCTCAAAATTTAAAATAAGAAATGACTGGGGGTGCAGCTAAGTGGTAGAACACTTGTCTAGCATGCTCAAGGCCCTGGGTTCAATGCCTTGCTACTGAAAAATAATTAGAAAAGTACATAAAGTTAAGATTTTTTTTTGGCCAAATGCTTATAAAATATCTTTCAGGAAGTTCACTGTCATCAAGAAGGGCACAGGACAGATACACTAGTCTGGCTTACCCCAAACCAAAACATTTTTCTGTGGGGTTATAGCCCAGTGCTCTTTCCACATCACCATGCTATTCTACCTGTTCTGGGCCTGGGGAGGTACCTGCCTTGGGGATGGTGGTGATCAGAAGAGAATTCAAATTCATCTTTGTCTACATGGTTGTTGTTGTTAGGTGCTGTCAAGGCAGTGTCTGACTCATAGCAACCCTATGTACAACAGGTAAAACACTATTGTCAATGCTTCTCTGCTATTCATAGGGTTTTCAATGGCTGATTATTTTTTGGAAGTGGGTTGCCAGGTCCTTCTCCTAAGCCTTCAGAACCTGGTGTTTTCAGGCAGTCTCCCAGCCAAGTCTAACCAGGCCCGACCCTGCTTAGCTTCCAAGATCTGATGGGATCGGATGCCACAGTGCTATGGCTGCAGGCTTTGTCTGTATGATTCCCCGAAAAAGACCCGGTTCCTCACCATCTGTGCTTGCCCATGCCCTCAGATTTGGCATGGTCCCATCTAAGCACATACTGTAGTCATGCTGAGCTGGTCCTCTTCTTGATCCATCAGTTCACAATTCTGGGGTTGGGGATGTACCTCAGTGGTAGGGAACCTGTTTAGCATTCATGAGGCTCTGGATTCCATCCCCACCACAAAGACACACACACGCACACACACACACACGTGCACGCACGCACACGTATGCACACGCACATGCGCACACGCACGTGTGCACATGCGTGCACACATGCACACACGCATGTACACGTGCACACACATACATGCACACACACGCACACGCATGCACGCACACGCACACAGAGGGAGGGAGGGAGGGAGGGAAGAGGAGGGGGGGAGAGAGAGAGAGAGAAAAGAGAAGAAATAGATTCTATTTCCCTGAACTTCATCACAGCACAGATGACCTATGTCCACTGTGTGCTGTACATTTGCTCCTATGAGAGCATCTGTGAAACATGATATCTATTTGTTTGTTTGCCATCCTGGTTCCTGAGAGCTCTTGAAGAGAGAAAATGAGCCCTTTATTGCCATGGCCTTAGTGCCTGACACCCAGTATGGACTCAAAAATGTATTTGTTGAATACATTAGGGAAAGAGAATCCAGATTAAAGACGATGCTTTAACATGATGGGAAATCATATTTTCCCATTTGCATGGTTTTCCCTGGTGAGGGAATATTTCTTCACCACTTTGTTAAAGTTTCCTTTTAAAAATGCAGATTTACATAAATGAATTTTAATGCATGAGTGCTGTGATTCTTTTTACTGAACAAAGTCCACTATTAGTTACGAAACTCAGAAGTTCAAGACTCATTGAAGCATAAAAGCATGTCAGAATACTATTACATGCCCCTGGATCATTTCTCTTGTAAGACAAAATCAAAACCAAAAATAAAGCAAAAACACAAAGCCTTTCTCATGAGCCATTGAAATTTAACCTGCAGGCAAAAGAATGATTAACTAGAGAATAACAGAGAATTTGTTTTATACATTAATAGGTGAATAGTTTAAAAGGTCTTCACTGAACAAACAGCAATCCAAATTTCAAAAATGTTATTAGGTGAAATGAAATGGAGTTAATCATGTTTCTGTTGAAGAATAAATTATTGTATTTGAGAGCCCAACTATCTCAATACTATTTAAGATACCGTCATTAGTTTACTGTGAGCCTACAGGAAACATCTTGCAACTCTCCTCTTTCAATTTCTCCATCTATAAAATAGTTCTGAAATGCTACAATTATAAAATGGCTCAACGTGTTAGAACTGTTAATCATCTAGGGTATGATACCGCACACAGCCACTAGATGGCAGGATTCCCATTTCAAAGGGAGTTGCTATCACTTTCCAAAATAGTAAGAGCTTCCAACAAACAGAATTTGAAATGTGTTTATTTGTGCGGCTATAAATATGGCACATCTGATCCAATTTTCCACTGGGTTCCATATTTCTTAGTGATTTTCAGCCAGTTTTTCTAAAAGCCAAATCGAGGAAGTTATTTGATATGTAGCCACATTCTTTCCCAATAATCAAAGTTAATTTTTATTTCTTCTTTTTAATCAGACACTGCATGTCCACAGTGTCATTAGCTGACAAAAATTTTGGAACTGTTCATTAAGAAGGGTGTGATTTTTTGCACAGTTCTGCCAAGCCCTCAGCTAGTGTGAACATCTCTGGAATTTCTTTCCTTTTCCACAAAGTCA
Organism: Pedetes capensis; assembly: GCA_007922755.1. Taxonomy (NCBI): domain Eukaryota; kingdom Metazoa; phylum Chordata; class Mammalia; order Rodentia; family Pedetidae; genus Pedetes; species Pedetes capensis. Next base: position 61,282 of record VMDO01007545.1, on the reverse strand, counting down.
AAGCAACACCTGCTGAATTTTGTTAGATTCCTGTCAGGGTGCTCATTACTATTTGAAAACTGCTGCCCTGGCCAATTGTGACTGGCTGAGACCAAATATTGTAAAGGTAAATTGAACTGATTTTCTGGACAAGTAAAGGTGCTTTGATCAACTAGTAAACTCATGTGATTAACCTTTGAAACAAATGGCATGCATATGAGCAAAGCCATTTTTATTGTTACCAGTTATCACGATGATTATTGTTGCTGACTTTTTCATTTCTAACACTTTCAGAAGAGAGCTTTCCAAGAAACTTAAGAGTCAAGGGAAAGAAATGTATTTCTTCCAAATCTAATATGGCAGATTTGTCATTTTAAACAAAAGAAAGTTTTCTACTTGGAAGGTCCATACTGAGTAATACTTTATTAAAGGGAAAAAAGAATCATCTAGACATGTCTGAAAATTCCAGGTTTGCTCACTCCCAATATTTACAAGAAATTATTAGATATTTTAGCTTTAAAAAATTTAGAATTATCTCAAGGCATTGGGCACATAGCCTTGCCTTTCTATTTGCCAAGCAATACAACACTCTAAAAAGAATTCCTTTTAATATTAAAAAAAAATCACACGATCTTCAGGGTAAAACATGAAGTTCATCCACACAAAAAAGCTACCTTCCCTGCACAAAACAACAACAACAACAAGTCTAGGTTATACTTAAAACTCCCCCTGCCCCCTTGTGATGGACAGTAGGACTTTTAAATCCCTCCAGGCTCCAGGCAGTGTTTAGACACAAAGTATGTTAATCTGTCATGAAGTCTCTGTCTTTCTGCCTAATCCTACAGTATCATAATGCATCATAGCACAATGGCGATACATGCGTGTTTAATTTCCATAAATTACACAGCTACCCAGACGTTTTCATAAAGACAAATTCCAAATTTAAAAGATTAACCCTAATTCAGTGTCCTTTGATGTCTCTGAGAAAGACTGTGGGGGCAGTTTAAGCATTTGTGCATAGGAATGTGCTCCCTGCAGGAAGTGAAGAGAAAAGAGATGGGTAATGTATTTGGCCCCTCACATCTCTTCATTAACTTGGATATAATTTTTTGTGACTCAAGTTAGTCCCTCTTCATAAAATTAAAAAAAAAAAAAACCTGAACACTGGGAACAAACACACATATCACTCTTCACAAACCCCCAAATGTAAACCTGAATCAAAAGATAGTCTGTTTCTTTGACACAATAACTTGATTACTATTCCAACCCACTAAGATAGAAGCCAAGTCTAGAGGCCCCTGAGCAATCCTCTAATTCTTGAGATTATTTCATGTTAATTTTTTTATCCTTTGCTTCTAAATTCTTTCCTCCCTAACTTCTTTATAACTAGGTGGTTAGATCAAAGCACATGCCATCCGGCTTCTCGGCCATTAGGGTACCCTAGTGTTTTCATCATTCAGTTGTGGAATTTCCTCGACAGATCTTGTTCTCAGCATCCTGTTGACATAATTTAACATACAGGTTATAAAGACTTGTGTGAGCCTCTTGCCTTCCTGTTTACCTTCTCTCCTCAGTGGACTGCAGTGCTCAGAAGAGGGCTCTTTTAATCCTGAGAGCTAGATGGACTCTCCCAAAGCAGGAAAGGTGTGAAAGCAAACAGAGGAAAGCAAATACCCGGCTTCTCAACAGGGCCTCAGTGCTGCTGGGTCTGAGAGGCTATTCAGGGATGGGGGAGGGAGGATTCTGAGCAGGGGGCAGGATGGGGACCAGGGATACATTTCTGGGTCCTGCTGGGTTGATCCCTGACCGGATTACTTTGTTGTGAGATGCAAAGTATTATGAATTCCTAGAACCCCTGCTACACAGGCACACAACAAATGCAAATGGAAGTACCTTTACACACAAGACAAGACTCCCATGTTCTTGACCCTAACTAGAAAAAGTAAGTGGGAGTGAGAGGTGTGTGTCTTCCAATTACTCCTACTGGGATAACTCATGCATATTTCTGGAAAGAAGATTTTCTCTTTTCTGCAAAGAGGATATACCATGTTTGCCAAAGCAGGCTGGAAATCATGAGGGCTGGGCCAAAAAGCGCCAAATGGGTCCTCTCAGGTCTGAATGCATCAAGACATCATAACAGAAAGTAGCGCCAGAAGGGCCTTTAATGGCAACTTGAACTTTGTAAACACAATACAAAGCCGCCATTGATGGTCCAGGCTTGCGTGTGGAGCACAAGGAGGGTGAGCTGGAGGTGTTAGTAGGAGGGATGGTGTCACTGGGTCAGCAGTGACTTTGAAGCAGGTATCAGAGAGACTGTGGGGCAGAGCAGAGAGGAAGTCCTTTATTTACAAGGCCACTGGTGAGGGGATGCAAATTACGGGGTAGGTGGGACAGTCTCCTCAGTTCTTGGTGCCCCAGGATGATTGCTTTCAATGGGTTTGGGGAAGCCAGCAGTGAAAGGGCAGCCTCTCCACCCAGGAAGGTCAGGGCTTTATCTGTGCTCAGTGGGGATGGGGATCTTAGGCGTCTGCACACAAGCTTAAGCCAACAGTAATCCCATCAATTCAGTTCACATCTTCCTGCATAAATTCACCTTGTTTTTAAAATAAATTTTATGTGACACTTTTTGAAATTATCAATATCAAGTGAATAATCATTGTGCATGTACTCTTTCTGAAAAAAAAATGGAAACTTGAATGTGACTTCATTGTGCCACTTTCCACCCAAATTCCAATTTTTGCTGATATAATCTGGGATTTAAAACCTAGAGTTCTAATAAATGCATATGTTATATAACATAATTATAGTAACTATCCTTATATATTATTTTATTTATATTGTAGTGCATATTTTTTCATATGCTTTAAGTAAAATGATATCTGTTTAGACTTATCCTATGTATAGTTTCATTTCTTATTGTTGTTGTTGTTAGGTGCTGTTGAGTTGTGTCCAACTCCTCGTGACCTTTATAGGGTTTTCAGTGGCTGATTGTTTCAAGGTTGCCTACGGAGTGGATTGTAGTGTCCTTCTCCCATTTTTTGTGGTGCTGGGAATCCAACTCCGGACTTCAGAGACTGCAGAGTGTGCTCCAGCAAATGAACTAAATTCCGGCCTCTTCATCTCTCATTACTAGTTCTTAATACCAAGACACTCCCCTACCTTGACACAAATACTTTTTTGGAGAACACTAATGATATGATTTAAACAATCTTTTTTGTGATACTTGGGCTTTAAACACAGGGCCTCACACACTGTAGGTGCTCTACCACTGAGCTGCATGCAGAGCCCATTTTTAATTTGTTTATTTGGAGACAGGGTCTCCCTAAATTACACAGTCTCTGGCTCAAACTTGTGATCCTCCTGCCTTTGACTCCCAAGTAACTGGGATTAAAAGTGTGTTCCACCTCTGTGTTCCATTTAAATTAAATTATTTTTAAAGAGAAACCTTATGTAAGGTCAATATTTTGGCAGGAATGAGCCCAGTTTATATGTAAAAAGTTGAAGTAATTCATAGAATATTTTCAATTTGCTCCATGAATGTTTTAGTACTCCTCAAAGATCATTGCTTGATTGAACCATCTTGAACTCTTTAAATTTCCTTCTCTCTCTCTCTCTCTCCACATAGTTTTTACATTACATATAAAAACATGTAATGTCTATACTTTTATTTATTTCTTTACCAACTGTCATGCAAATTTAAATATGTTTTATACAAAGGCTATGGGAGCAAAGTATTCTTTCTAAATCTGAATATGAGGTTACCTTCCAGTATCCTCATACCAGGACAACATGACTTCTTATGGAATTTTTAGGTCAAAAATTTTTCTGTTCAAAACAATGAAATTTTATTTACTGATCGTATTTACTGAACAAGCACTTACTGTCTGTCAGATGCTAGGTTTTGCAAATGAGTGGCTATGACTACAGAGTTCCTGATATTTTTGAACTTGTATTTATTTGAGATTAACAGACATCTTTTGTTTCCTTCCTCCCTTCCTTCTTTCTCTTCCTCCTTACTTTGAGTAGGCATTTTTCCTTTACTTTTGAATGTGAAAAATGTGATTGAGTGTGTTTCTGAGCGTACACCTCTTTAAACTAATTTCTACCACTGTTTGCAGTGCTTTTCCAGATGGAAATATTATGCTAAACACCTGTTAAACACACTTACCTCTTCATGTTTTATCTTAATATTTTATCATCTTCATGTCTTAATTCATTGAAGATCATTAGGCTAGTTTACTTCACGGATTTTTTCTTCCATTGTATTTGGGTGTATTTAATCTCAGTGTACATTGCAGTTTTTAATTTAGCAATTATATGTTTAATTGTTAAATGTTCTTTCCTAATCTTAGACAATTTTCCCTTCATGACTGCATATTCTTGTTACCCTGTGATACTTGTCTTTCTTAAGAACAAAATTCAGATATTTTCCAAAATATTGTTTCTTGCAGCAAATCTATTCACTGTCACACATTTGCACATTCCTCAGACTTATCTCTGTCTTTTGAAGCATAGCATCTCTTCTATGTCTGAAGTTTTCTTTTTTGCTCACGTTTACAAAGCTGGAGCTCTGCTGGTTTTTTGAGATGGCGTGGGTTGAAAGGAGCCCTTTCAGAGAGTTTTCTTGTCTGAATCTTACAGATCTAAGTGAATAGATAGGGGACAGTTTTAATTTTGTCTGGGTACTTTTAGCTGTTTCTGATATCTGGCAATGAATGAGAAATAGGTAGATAGTGGGGATTAAAAAGGGACCTAAAGCTGTCATTTCCTCCAAGCCAAGCAATTTCCTTGCCATTTTGTTGAAATTCTTTGGGGCTCTCCCTTATAGCTCTCTTTTCGTGACACCCACAGATATTGCTATAGATTTTTTAAAATCTCTGTGGCCTCCGGGATCAGCCGTGTCAACACATTTACTGGGACCTTGAGAGTTACCTGATTCATCCCAACCTCTCTCCTAGACTCTCCAAGTTTGTAGGAGGACTTTGTGAAGTTCCCTTTCATTTTTTCCAAGAACACAATGCAATTCCTTCATTAATTCCTTTAATTTGATTTTGTCTGGAATATGTTATAGGAAATAACTATTATTTCTTCCCCTAATAACTTCTATTTTTATTTATAAGCAACATATTCTTCTTTAGAGAATGTTTACTAGACTTTCTTCCAGTTGATTTGGATCATGTGATTATATGTAGGAGAATAGATATGGTATCTATTCTCTTACATATATCTATATGGCAAATGTAGGAGAATAGATATGGTAGGTATAATATCATGCCTTAATAGGGCAAAAGACATATATAATCCTTTTCTTTTTCCTTTCCTTTTCTGTGGAATGTTCTAGAAGAAGCTAGAATGGTCAACTTAGGCCATGAGATGGGAGCTACATATTAAGGGTGACAGATTAACAGAATGGACCTAGGTTCTGCAGAGAAGAAAAGATACTTTTTTCTCAATATTCACATTCTTTTTCTCAATATTTACAAGTTTTGTGGTGGTGACCTCTACAACAACAAAAAAATTTAATGTGACATGGGAGCTTTTAGAAATTCAGACAAAAAGTAAAGAGGAGAAATGCATGTGTTTATGGACAGTCTGGTAGAAATATGAATGGAGGACAAAAATTATGATCTAATGTTAATAAACTGAAGGGTATCTGTCTGTTCAGATGCTTCTCCGCCTCTCTGTGTGACTTTTCTTCCTGTGGGTACAGGACAGGACACCTATCATGTGAAGGTCTTTAGAGGAGCAGAGAGGGAGGTGGTCTTCCTAGGTTTGCTGGTCTGCTTCATGGGAGATAGGGCGAGGGAAAATTTACTTTCTATGTCCTGCTTCAGAGGAGAACAGCAGGAATGGATCAAGGAGAACTTCCTCCTCCTGCTGTTTTCTCAAATGCCAGGGGGCCACATTGGTGGGTGCCATGTTTTAAATCTTGGCAGTTTCAACAAGGTGCATCTGCATGTCATACCTGGTGTGCTCATATTTGGACTGTTATATGAATGAATATGAAATCTCTCCATTGTTTTAGTGCTATTAGACTAGTCTTTATTACACTGAAAGAAATCTCTGTGGATGTCACCCTGCTCTGGTTTCCAGGAGTGAGTCAGGTTATTATGTCAATCCTTTTTCAGGGAATCTGGGAGTTTTCATGGAAGCTGGGAGACATCACACCTTCCCCCACTATTGACATGATTTCTGAGACTGGTGGACTCGTACTAAGACAAGGTGACTGCCTGGGATTGGCTTCTCCTCCCCTTACCTGCCATATGTCATATTGCCAGAGAACTATCAAGAAGTAATATTTTCATTCATTGATGAAACACACATTATTTAGAACCTGGTACTATCCAGGCTCCACTAAGCACTAGAGGTAATTCGATTTTCCTCACAGATTTTATTGTTTAATAGAGGGAGACAGAAGTGTAAAAAATAAGCACATTAAAGTTTATAGGGAGGAACATACGGGCATCAGTGAGAGAACAGAAGAGGGTATTGGCTCAACAAAGCTCATCCTGCTCTTTTACATGCTGTTAGAGGAATTCACTTCCCTTTAATATTTCATTTCCATGATGCACCCATCACATAGGCTGAGTTTTCTCTTTATTATGAGGAATGAATAGGTAAAGGGCACTTAGTTAATGAGCTTGAGATCATTGTTTATCAAGTAGTACTACTGAGAAGGGACCTTAGTTCCAGAAGTCAAGAAACTACCATGCAGGGTTCTTTCCTTTCTGAACTGTTATAATAGATGTTTTCTTTACTATAAATTATGTTATCAGTTATATACTAAAGATAGACCATAGACCCCCTCAATGATATGCAAAGTGCCATACAAGTAACATAATCACTCATCATTTGTTGAGATAGAGAGGGATGGAGGGAAAGAAGGAAGAAATGTATTATGGCATGCCGGCATTATTTACTAGATTATAAGAAACTACAACTGCTATTTATTATGTGTGACCTGCCATGCCAAAAGTTGATGCTTATTAAGTATATCCAATGCCTAATTAAAACTGTTATTATTAAAGCAAAGATAGATAAACAAGGAGTTCTGCCATTTGGGTTAGTGTCAGGAGACCTATGCTAGATTTCTAGATTGGCAATTTATTAGCTTGGTGGTTCTTAGCATCAAAATTAACCCCAATGGATCTCAAATTCCCCATCTGTTTTTTGTCATCTTATCTATCATGCAATCTTTTTTGTGACCATGAAATGAGATGTCTATGAAACTACTTAGTGATAATCAAAGCACATAAACAGTCAATAAATATTAATGTTTACTAACTGTATTCATTTCTTGTTGCTTCTGATAGGTTTTGGTTGATTCCTGTGTGTCTCTTGTATGTATGGGCATCATTCATGTCAGTAGAATATAGAGTTATGTGTGAGTGATAATTTTGTCTTTTGTTCATTAAAAATGTTTAATATATGAAGAATATATGAAGGAAGAGATAAAGAAGAATTTGATTTGTGAAAGCTTGGTTTGGGACATAGATGAAGCTGAAAATAGGTAGCAGATACATTACAGCCCCCTTCGTGGGGGTCCCTGAGAGGCAGTAGAATAGGGAAGGAAATCCTCCCAGGATGGAGAGTGGGAAGCAGGGATCTTACTCATCCACTTGGCTGGAAGAAGTGGGCTGTTAGGAGAAAATAAACCAATTCCTGGGCAGTGACCAATGGCCTGGCACTTTGATGGGAGGCTTAAGAGGAAAAGGACAGGAAGATTAAAGATGAGGGTGGCTGAGCATAGTGGCATCAGTATCCAGGTGCTTGTTGTTGTTGTTAGGTACCACCGAGTCAGTATCCAACTCATAGCAACCCTAATAGGGTTTTCAATGGCTGACTGTTTTGGGATTGCCTTGGGAGTGGATTGCCAGGTCCTTCTCCCATTTTTGCTGTGCTGCGAATTAAACTTGGGACCTCAGAGACTGCAATGCAGTGTTCTACCAATTGAGCCAAATCCCTGCCCATCCAGGTGCTTGTTGTTGTTGTTAGGTGCCGTTGAGTCGAGTCCGACTCATAGCGACCCTACGTACAGCAGATCAAAACACTTGCCGATTCTGTGCCAGGCAAATGATCTTATTTGTGTTTAAGCCCATTGTTGCAGACACTGTGTCAATCCATCTAGTGGAGGGTTTTCCTCTTTTGTGTTGACCTGCCACTCTCAAATCCAGGTGCTTACCGAATGCTAAATCCGTAGGTCTGGAAAACAACATAACAGAGTCTCTACCCGGGACCTGCTTTATAGTGAAGAATACATAGGAGCAGGCCCATGGCCACTGGGTCCACACATCAATACATGTGCTGTTCATCTGGCTGGCCTTATAGAACATACTGATGGGGGCATTGACAGAGAATAGCAGGAACAGTGAGGGCTGTGGCTATTTAATAGTGCAGAAAAGAATATATGTGGAACCCAGTTGACCTACTTGGGTGCCTCTTGCTTCTCCCTGGACCCATTGTAACTGTGAATGTCTATGTGCATACCCAAAGTGAGACTTGTTATGACTAACGAGTTTTCATCCCTTCTTCTATGAAGGTTTGGCTTACACCACTGAGGTAAGCCACCAAAGTTTGCCAAGTGATAGCTAAGGGTAAGAGAAATTCAGAATGCCCAGTGGAGGTGTGTTGTGCACTCAGATCAACTATTACTGCAGGACAGAACTTCACTATTCCACTCCTTTTTCTGTGTTTTTTCTCAGAGTCTCTGAGGAGGGCTATACAGCCATTTGCAATCTGAGCTGGACTTTCTGAAAGAGGCTTCTCTCAAAAGTTAGCATTTTGTAGGAAAGCATAACTAATCATTACTACCTGTTTTTTTTTACAACCTGTGAATAGCATTTTCATGGTTACAGTAATGCAAGCACATTTAGTAATTTTGGGAGAAATGAATAGTAAAATATGTGTGTGTGTGTGTGTGTGTGTGTGTGTGTGTGTGTGTGCGCGCGCGCATATATGTGCTGTGTCTGTATATGCCAGTGCAGTTTGGAGATCAACACTGGCAATAGAACCAAATATTTATCTTCAACAAGTAAGATTTAAAATGGAAAAAAAAAAACCCAGCAATAATTGTAAAATCTCCACATAAAGGTTAAGATGAATAAGAATATCCAGCTCAAAGAATTGACAATGATTGCTTTGAGGAAAGGGAATGAGGTAGACTGAGATTACTCTGTGTTTCAAAATGAGAAGAAGCTTTCTTCTCGAATGTATACATGCTTATCTATGATTCGAACATGAAAAAGAACAAAAGCAAATCTAATGGTCCACTGAGGAATATGAACATTTTCGGATGATTTGACGTCTTTAGTCTCTTGTCGCACTGCCTCTTTAGAATAATATAATTTACCAATTTTTAACTCAGGATTATTAGAATAAAATTATAAATTTTATCCTAATTTATTATTATAAATTTCTGTCTCATCTTGAATTTTAAATTTGTAATGATTTTTATAATCATCTTAAATAACATTTTAGATCCACCTATATTCCAGCAATTTTCCTGTCTTTCTCTCTCCTCTTCTTGTTTCCACCCTCATTTCTAAACATAATCTGGTTGATTTACTTATTTTATTTCTGTATAGCTAGACTAAGCCTTAGGATATTTTTAATAACATAGTCAGAGAAGACAAATGGGCACTTGTACCTGGTGCTAAGGTTTTTTTTTTTTTTCTTTTTCTGGTACTGAGGGTTGAACCCAGGACCTCGCGCCTGCATGCTTTGCAAGTGCTGGACCATGGAGCTGCACCCCTAGCCCATTTTTTTTTTTTTACTTTTTGAGATGGGGTGTCGCTAAATTACGCAGACTGCCTGTGGTCTTAAACTTGCGATCCTCCCACCTTCGCCTCCTGAGCTGCTGGGATTACAGGCGTGCGCCACCGTGCCCGGCCTGTGGTGATAAAGTTCTAGAGTGTGATACAAAGACTCAGACTGTGTTCTAGCATAAAAGGTGGCATATTTCATGTGAGGTACCATGCTCTGGAAGATGGTTATCAATGACTTGAAACTTGTCCTCAGTGATAGTGAGGGCACTGATGTTGCATATATACAGGAAGCAACGGGAAGAAGTAAATTCACAAAACAGGAGTTGGAAAAGCAGTTTTCTAAATTCAAATATTACTTTACATAAAACATGATTTTACATAAGCATGAATAACATAATTTAACTGTTACAAGTATACATTTGGATGTTTTAAATATGTATATCTATCTATACAGTATCAAATTTGCCAAAAATTTGTTTGTTTATTCTTGTTGAGCAAAATGGTATTCATCTTTAGGGATATGTGATTTTGACTATTTAATCTTCAAATGACCCCCAAATTTAAAAGTCTTTACTATGCTTATGTAAAGTCGAAAGCTTAGAAAGTTTAAGCTCAGTGTTGCTCTATTAGTAGGGAGAGCAGGTAGGATTTGAATCCAGTTATAACCCTTAGACATCTTAGAATTGGGCATACCCCTTTAGGAGATTAGCCTCTTGTTAGAGGAACCAGTGTTAAAATCTGAGCTGAGATGGGAGAGACCAGGAAGCAAGAGTTCCAGTACAGCAGAGTCTTTGGCTGAAGATTATAGTAGGGGCTCTAAGAAAAGACAGGACTCTAAAGAGGTCAGCACTCATAAGAGGCTGTGTAAGTTGCAAAGGACTGAATACTTCTATCCCTCTCAAATTCGTATGTTAAAATCCTTAAAAGTGATGGTGATTGGAGATGGGACCTTTGGGAGGTAATTAGTTTAAGAGAGTGGGTAACCATCATGAGTGGGACTAGGACTGATAAAAGATACCCTCCCCTTTACCCATACCTGCAGATTCAAACCAATCAAGCATTTTATTTTTGAAAAATTAGTTGAAGACATTCTTATTTGTAGTGCCCATAACTTGATTTCATTCAGAGTTATAATAATTCATTGGCTTTATTATTTTTTTGAAGAGTAACTTGCTAGAAGCCTGCTAAATTGTAGACTGCCTCTCCCCTTCATTCTTCCACCTCTTTTCACATTCCCTTAACACATGAGTAGGGGTGAGTCAAAGGTGCTCTAAAAGTCTCATGCTAGTAGACTTTCCAAGAACATGCCTGTATGAAAAATAAAGAAAAGGTTATTTTTCTTTTATTTCTTATTGGTTATTTGTTCAGTTTATAGCTAGCAAAATATGATAAAGTAAGGGACATGATAGAAAACACATTCATTGCTAATCCATCACATCTTTGCTCTGTGCTCCTTTCTGACAAGGACAGAATGATGGCTTCAACAGCAAGAGTAATGATAAATGTCTTCAAAGAGTCCACTCCTGTGTTTTTTCAGCACATGAATAGAAAAACTGTTTTATGACAAGTGCCGTTAGCCCCATTTCCACCACGTCTTCATCATTTTCATTATTTTTTGTCCCTTCAAGCTTCTAGTTTTTGCATATATTTGTGCATATAGAAAATATGTATATGTATGTTGCTGTTAGGTGCCATTGAGTCAGATCTGACTCATAGTGACCCTATGTACAACATAAAAAAACTACTATTCCACACTGTACCATGCACATAATCTTTCTTTTTTATGTTTGAGTCCGTTGTTGCAGACACTGTGTTTCTTCTCATTTCGAGTCATGCCATGTCAGCAAACAGAGGTCTCAGGGGCTTTACTCCATTCTGGTCATTAAGGTCAACTCTACGTTAAGGAGGTAACTATTCCCCAGTCATTTCTTGAATGCCTTCCAGCCTAGAGGACGGGGACTCATCTTCTAGCACTATATTTGACAGTGCTTCTCCGCTACTCATAGGGTTTTCAATGGCTAATTGTTTCAGGAGTGGGCTGCTGGGTCCTTCTCCCTAGTCTGTCTTAGTCTGGAAGGTTAGCTGAAACCTGTTTACCATGGGTAGCCCTGCTGGTATCTGAAATGTCGGTAGCATAGATTTCAGCATGACTACAACATGCAAGCCCGGCCCCCCATACCATGACAAATTGACAGACACATGGGAATATAATACACCCATATACCTATACATGCAGGTGTGTGTGTGTGTGTGTGTGTGTGTGTGTGTGTGTGTGTGTGTATCCTGAGAACCACTGCTCAGTATAATTCATAGTCTCACACATAAATCTAGACTTGGCAGGGACTATTGGTAGCTGACATTTCCTTTTCCATAAATATCCTTTTCAAAATTTCCTCTAAAACAGCCTCTTGGTAGGCATGAACCCTGACTCATTCCCAATTGCCTTGGAAAATTACTAAGGGAATGATTCATCATGGAAATTCTTTCTTAATTTCTTGTTGTTTGAAGAAATGCAACATGTTGTATCCCAACCACCCATGGAAATATCCAAATATCCAGAGCTAGATGGATACTTGCTGTTGTTGTTGTTAGGTGCTGTCGAGTCGGTATCTGACTCATAGCGACCCTCTGTACAACAGGGGAAACCCTATTGTCAGTGCTTCTCTGCTGTTCATAGGGTTTTCAATGGCAGATTAATATTTGGGAGTGGGTTTCAGGGTCCTTCTCCCAAGCCTACAGCTCTGGTGTTCCCAGCCGGTCTTCCATCCAGGTACTAACCAGGCCCAACCCTGCTTAGCTTCCGAGATCTGATGGGATCGGATGCCACAGGGCTATAGCTGCAGGCAGATGAATACTTAGAGGTTATCTATTTAAGTATCCTTCACAGTTCAAATTACAGGAACTAGAGACACCAGAAGCACAAATACTGGGGATGTTTAGGAATGTGATCAAAATACAATATTCAGAAGCATAGTTTCAACCCAATGCTTACAGCAACAACCTTTTTTTATTTTAAAGTTTTCCTTCCTATAATTTTGCTAATGGCAGATATTATTCTAAACTAAAACTTTTTACAAAAGACAACTGTCAATATAGGTAGTTAATGAAGTCTTTGAGTCCCAAATGTCATAAATCATATACTTCAATAGGAAGATTAACATATAAGTTATAGGTGCCAATGATCATCCATGCATCTATGCAGACATTTACCCAGGAACACTTATTGAACCTTCACCATGAGTATAGCTCTGTCCTAGGCTTGGGAAGCAAGATAATGATGAAGGGCTTGTCCATGCCACTAAGATATATACAACTTAATGGAGACTAGAAGTTAATCATAGAATGGGCTATATAGTTCAGCATGAAATACACTGTCTTGAAAGAGCCACGGAGGGGGGCACAGTAAATTACTATTGGGTAACAGAGAAAGTGAAGTTACTTCTAAATGGGGCTCAGTCCAAATAGAGAAGAGGTTTTGACCCAACACTCAGGGTGGACATAATTCAGAGAATGAACTGATTAATTATACAGAGATAAGACAAATAATGAAGACTGAAGAATTAATTCTATTGGAGTGTTTTATGCATGAGGAAGGTAGTGAGAAACGAAGCTAGGGAAATATCATGGGAATTGATCTTGAATGTATTGGATTATAGAGCTTAGTTACAAAGCAATGGGAAGCCACTAAATGTTCCATGAATTAAAGCTTGGGGAGGAAAATAAGTCAATGACAACTACTTTCCAGGGGGAAAACATGATTAGGTGAGCTTAGTGGGAGATTTTAAACAAAAGGTGGGAAACAGGGAGTTTGAATAAGGTTAATATGATGAAAACAAACACTTGAGCAAGTGACTAGTATGTGAAGCTTGAGAGCATAGTTAATGAGCTGTTCAAGATGGAAGCCAGGTTGGAGTAAAGTGTGAGGCAATGACTAAATAGGCTGTAAGTAGCAAATATGGAAAACCTGATGAATATTTTGAGAAATTTACTAATATTCCTCCATTAGAACCTATCATAGTACCTACCACACACAGTAAGCATTCAGTCAATATTTATGGAATGAATGAGAGAAATATATGCAAACTTGATAAGCCACACATTTTCTCTCCATGGAATTTGGTATAATTACACTTACCGAATGCATAAGACCAGCCATCTGGCTCAGTAGGAAAAAAACTCTGCATGTCTGACAATTTGAAAATGTATATCTAAATTTGCAAATATTTATGGAAATCATAGAAAATTAATAGAGTAATATTAAAAGGGTCAGGATCTGAGTATTAATATTTTCTCAGACTTAGGCAAGTTCTTGAACCTCTCTATGCCTCTGTTTCTGCAATTTTCTTGACTGAAGATAATAACGACAGCAGTTGAGAGTGATGTAATAGGTATGTATTAATATAGGTGAATTTCTTAGGATAGGCTATGATACATGATATGTAGTATGTAAATATTTGGTCATTATTATTCAAGAATCTATTTTTAAAAGTTTCATGCTCCCTTTAAAATTTTCATCCCATCTGAAAATTCACAAGTCATGTTCACATATAATTTATTCTTTCCTCCTGCTTCCATGCTGTTAGTAAGGAAACTTAGAAGTTGGTAGGTTAATTGACTGTCTATGATAGAACTGAGTCTCAATCTTGATCTTCCGGTGAATATCCATTAATTTCCAAATGTTTATTGTGTTGCAGATATTTTAATTGCTTGGTAAAAATAATCTCCTTTAATCTCTTGAGCCGGAGCAGGAAGCAGATCAGAAAGGTAAAATACTTTGCCTGAAGTCACACAGATAGTAAGGCATGGGGAAAAATTTAAAGTCAGGTTCCATGTTGTGAATGCTCAAAGTGTTGTAACATAAAGTGGGAGGGAGAGAGACTTGGTAAAATTGGAGGACAGGCATCTGAAACTATGCTGAGTGGACTGTGTTCCCAGACTCCTCAGGATCTCAATTCAGGGTCTCTGCCATGGGCTAGGGCTGTACAGAGCTCTGACATGTGAGAACTAAGTTCTTCCATCTACTTTCATCAGAGGTCCAGCACTTTGACTCCATTGGCTGTGCTCTTCCTTGGTGCTGAGTAAAGGTAAACTCTTTGGAAGGTGTCAGAAACCTTTCTGAAGGTACAGAGAAGAGCTGTTTTTCATCAGGTCACTGTAGGCAGCCAGGGCTGCCAACTTCCCATCAAAGCCTCGTAAACCCTTTTATGAGGCCTATAAAACTCTGCCTGCTCCTGTTAGGGGAGAGGAGGACAGCCGTAGGGCCCAACTCATTCTGGTTTCAATTGCTTCATTTCCATACATTAGAGCACTTTGAAAACTGAAAGCCAGTCACGGCCAAATAATCAAGTGGACTTTCTCTTTCTGTGGTGTTGCTTTATCAGGCCTCCCACACTCTGCAATGCACAGTTAGTGTTCTACTACTCTGGAGAGCAATTCTGGGGGGCAGAGTCAGTAGCAAGTACTGCTGGGTACGGCCTCCCATTCAGAGCTGAAAGAATGTTGGCTGCAGAGTGGATTCTGTTTCTTCTCCATAGCTGTTGAGAGAGAAGAGCCCTTTCTCACACTTTCTCATGGCTTCACCAATGTGATTGGATGTATTATCTGCTCCTATTTGCGTCTATGTGCCTGGTGGGGATTATGACTGCCAAAAGGAAAGATAATGACTGTATTAATGAGGCACATGGAGCTGTCCAGCCCCCAAGGTGCTATCACATAACTACTTCAAACATTGATTCATTTTTTCTGCTTTGCCATAGAGAACCAGCCAATTCAGAATTCAAGGGATGGGAATATAGTTGGAAGGCAATTTGAAAGTAATCAAATTCAGGAGTTTATAAAGTGTTTTCATCCCAGTGAACTGTGTGAGTTCCTTTGGGGACAGGTATTTCTACTATTTGTTTATCTTTAAGTGTCCACACTTGAGTCTTACATATATATGCTTATGTATGTGTATATATATAGATATGTGTGTATATATATAGATATAGATATATATGTGTGTATATACATATGTACATATGCACATATATGTATATATCTATATATGTATATACATACATGTACATATACATGTATATATGTGTACATATACATACGTGTACATATGTATATATACACACACATATATCTATATCTACACACACATACACATATATATGTCCCTACATTTACTGATGAAAATCAAAGAACACGGCCTTCAGTATGAATTGTGTCTCAACATCAGCAAAACAATCTCTACCACTGGTTCAGTAAGTAACTTCAAGATAAATGGAGAAAAGACTGAGTTTTCCCCAAATGGGATATTACCAGTATCTTAGTAGAGAAAAAAAGACAGTGATGTGATCCACATGCTGATTTGAAAGGTTTTGCTTGAGATTGAGATACCTAATGTCTGCTCATACTTGAATCCCCAACTATGATGAAGTCAAGGTCTGACTTCAAATGGGTGGGGAATTATAATTCTCCTCCACAATACTGCTTTCTTAATCTGTTCTATGCTTATGAGAATTCAATGTTTATTTGCACATCTTTAAAATATAATTTAAGGAACACACTCTTCCATTCTAATTTCAATCATGCACAACTAATTTGAAACATGTATATTTTGGGCGGGGCTGGGATTTAGCTCAGTTGGTAGAGCGCTGTGCTGCAGTGTCTGAGGACCTGAGTTCAATTCCCAGCACCACAAAAAATGGGAGAAGGGCCTGGCAATCCACTCCCAAGGCGATCCCGAAACAGTCAGCCATTGAAAACCCCATGAGGGTCGCTATGAGTCGGATACCGACTCGACGGCACCTAACAACAACAACAACAACATATATTGGGCATTTAAACATGAAGCCAGTGACAAGTAGACAGACCAGTATTGATGATATAGAATAGAAAATCTTCATTGGAATTATGATTTGTGATCAGCATCCTAATGTTATATATCTGCGGTCCTGTACGGGGAGAATCAATGCTCCCAACAGTGATGACTCTAACACTGGAAGGATCTTCAATCATTAAAAAACAAATCTGCTATTTCTGTCAACTTATAATTGTTAAGCCAAAGCAAAAGGTTGACATATTTTAGGAGTATGCTCAACAAAAAGTAATTGAAGCAAATGTAAATCTCACTACAAAAATTTGTTCATGGTTATACAAAATAAAAGGTATAAATTGTGATATCAGTAAGATGTAATATGGAAAGAGGTAAAGTGTAGGGGTTTTGTATTTGATTAAGTTTTAATTATTATCAGTTTAAAATATAATGTTATAGCAATAAAACATTTTATGTAAGCCCCATTTAATAAAAAAGAAAAATATCTCTAGTAGATATATAAAAGATAAAGAGAAAATAATCAAACCATAGCAATATAAAAATTCAAGAAATCATAAAGGAGGATAGTAAGATGGGAACAAAAGAAGAGGAACAACAAAATAATCAGTAAACCATTAACAAAATGTCACTAGTTCTTCACTATCAAAAATTTCTTTAAATGTAATTGGACTAAATTCTCCAATTGAAAGATGCAGAATGTTGGATACTGTGGAGCATGTATGTAATCCCAGGTACTTGGGAGGCTGAGGCAGGAGGATCACAAGTCCCAGGTAAGAGGCAGCCTGAGCAACATTGTGTCTCAAAAATAAAAAACAGAAACAGATTACAGGTACAGCTCAGTGGTGCAACAGTTCACAATGCCCTATTTTTCAACCAAAAGTGATATAGAATGAGAAAATGTAAAAAAAAGCAAAGTCCAATATGCTACTACCATGGTTTGAATAATTGTGTCTTTCCAAAAATGATACTGAAGTTTAATTCTCAATGCAAGGGTTTTAAGAGGTCTAGCCCTTAGAAAATGATTAAGTCTCTGCCACATAAATGGTGTTAGTACATTTATAAAAGGATTCAAGTTTGATGAGAGCATTCTCTTCCCCTTACATTCCTTCTGGAATGTACACAGCATTTCTCTTGTCTGGAAAATGAGCAATAAGTCACCATCTTTGGAAGTGGAGAGTAGCCCTGATCCATTTCCCAGCACCTTGAACTTCACAGATTTTAGAGCCACAAGAAATGAATTTGTGTTGTTTATAAATTACCCAGTCTGTGGCATTTGGTTGTAGCAGTTTGAATAAACTGTTCACAGCCAACTCACTTTAGCCTTAAGGACTCACACAGACTGAAAGTGAAAGGATAGAAAAAGTATTCTGTGTAAATAGTCACCACAAGAGACCAGGAATGGAAATACTTATATCCAGCAAAATAGACCCTCAGGCAAAATCTGTCACAAGAGACAAAGAATGACACTATATAAAAAGGGCATGAATTCATCAAGAGGATATAACATTATAAGTATATATGCGCTCAACATTGGAGCACTAAATACATAAAACAAACATCAACAGAACTGAAAAGAGAAATAGCAATATGATAATAAGAATTTTAATATCTCACTTTCAGTAATAGATATATCATCCACAAAAAAAAATCAAAAAGGAAACATTGGACTTGAACTATACTTTAGACAAAAATACACAGAATATTTCATCTAACACTAGCTGAGCATCCATTTCCTGGATCCTCTGGATACTAAACAGTATACAAAATATTCCCCAGAATATTTCATATGTGGGATAATGAAGCCAGCCTTAACAAATTCAAGGTGATAGAAATGATCTTAAATATATTTTCTGATAATAATGGCATAAAAATAGAAATCAATATAAGGAATTTTGGAAATTCACAAATATATGGAAATTGTACAACATACTCCCAATAAACCAGTGGATCAAAGAAAAAATCAAGAGTAATACAAAAATAAGACAAATGGAAATGGAAACGACATGCTAAAAAAATCAAGGGATGCTGCAAAAGCAGTGCTAAGAAGAAAGTTTAAAGTGATAAATGACTACATTTTAGAAGAAAAGTAAGATCTCAAATGAACAATTTAATACTATACCAAGATACAAGGAAAATAACAACAAAGTAAGTCGAGAGTCAGCAGAAGGAAGAAATAAAGATAAGAACAGAAATAAGTGAAATGAAAAGTAGAAATGCAACACAGAAGACTAATGAACCAGATGCTTTGGCACATACCTGTTATTCCAGCAACTCAGGAGGATGAGACGAGGGATTGTGGGTTGGAGGTTAGAGCCTGTGCAATTTAGGGAGACTGTCTCAAAAACAAGGTAGGGAGTAGGGTGCAGCTTAATGGTAGAGCATTTGTCTAGCATGTGTGAGGCACTGGGTTCAACCTTTTAGTACTGGGACCTTAAAAGAAAAGAC
This sequence comes from Pedetes capensis, assembly GCA_007922755.1. Classification (NCBI taxonomy): domain Eukaryota; kingdom Metazoa; phylum Chordata; class Mammalia; order Rodentia; family Pedetidae; genus Pedetes; species Pedetes capensis. The sequence goes on along the minus strand of VMDO01007545.1, from coordinate 42,271 downwards.
CAGTGAAACTAAGAGTTGATTTTTATAAAAGTAAAGAAACCCCATAAACCTTTAGCTAGACTAACAAAGAAAAAAAAAAAGAGAGGTCTCAAGTAAATAAATTTTTAAATAAAACAGAAAACATTGCAATTGGTAGTGCAAAAAGCATTGTAAGAAACTGTTATGCACAATATGCCAACAAATTTAATTATTTAGAAGATATGGATAAATTCATATAATTATACAACCTACTAAAACTGATTAATGAAGAAATAGAAAATCTGAACAGATCAATAATGAATAAAGAGATTAATCACTAAGCATAAATTTGCCACAAAGAAAAGCATGGGAACATATGGCTTGAGAAATGAATTTACTAAACATTTAAAAAATTAATGCTGATCTTTCTCATATGTTCCAAAATTTTGAGGAAATAACACTTTTAAACTCAATGTTAAGCAAGAATTATCTTAATATTAAAGCCAGATTAATTACATGAGAAGAAAAATATAGGCCAAAATATCTGATGAACTTAAATGTAAAAATCCTCAACAAAATGCTAAAAAATCAAATAGAATAGCATATTAAAAGGATCATCCACATGACCAGGTGGTATTTAAAGAATGTTTTTAAAGTATTCTTCTGTAGATTCTGTTTTTAAATAAATATTATGCACCAAACATACATCAATTATTGGTACTAATATATTTCCTTTCAATCAAAGTGAGCTTTTGGGTCAACATGAAGCAAAGTTATTATTCATTCATGATATTTATTGAGTATTCATTATGTGTTTGTGGTAGACAGAACCTTTAGCCTTCCCCCATTCCTCTTTCACACCTATCAAAGGTACCTGTAAATTGCAAATATGATGAGCAATTATGCCATGCTATAAAGCACATTTGACCTTAAAATAAAAAGATTATCATGAATTGTTCAGGTGGGCTTAATTTAGTCACATGATCTCTGTTAAAGCAGATCGCTTTCTCTGTTGTTATTATTAGGTACTCATGTTGAGTGCAATGTACAGCCACTGTAATGAAACACTCTCAGACACTATGCCATGCCAGGTATTATGTCAATGTTTCTCTGCTATCCATAGTTTTTGATGGCAGATTGTTCCAGAATTGTTTTGGGAGTGGGCTGTCAGGACTTTCTCTGAGTTTTGTTGTGCTGGGAATCAAACCCAGGGCCTCAGAGCATGCAGAGCAAGCACTCTACCAATTGGCCGAAACACCAGCCCCAGCTTTATCTGGCTGGTGGTAAATAAAGAAGTCAGAAACATTGAAAGAATTAGGAGGATTTAATATATTATATTTGATTTGAAGATGAAAGAGGCACAAGAGAAATAATATAGATAACCTCAGGGAGGGAAATGGACTCTAGCTATAAATTAATAAGTAAAAGACTTCAGTCCTACAACCACAGGAACCGAATTTGTCTTATAGTAGTAACATTGAGGATGAACAACCTTGGGACTGAATTCTTTCCCGCAGTTCCCAGACAAGAGCCCAGTCTAGCCAACATCTTGAGGTTTGTCTTTTCATACGTGAAGCACAGAGCTCAATGGATTATAACTTATAAAACTAAGAGCACATAATTGGGTATGCATACAAGTCACTAAATTTATGGAAATTTGTTAGTGACAATAGAAAATAGTGGGAACACAATTTCTAGATTTATTGAGTTTATAATGGAAGATAAGTGATATGTAGTAGTTGCATATTTTGATAAGTGAGTGGATGAACTTTCAACTATTTGTTTACTTCACCATTACTAGTAACAATGCATAATTTTATGTGTAAGCAATTTTCAAAGTGCTTATAGGCATTTATTCACTTAATCCTCACAATATCCCTGTAGAATAGTTCACTATTATTGTCTCCATTTTAAGATGAGGATACAAGATCAGAGAGATTGATAATTTGTCAAAGTTTGCAGAGCTTATAAGTTCAGAGCTGAGATATATACCTAGGCAGTCAGGCTTTAGATTTAAGGTATAGCAATTACTTTAAGTTGCTCATCAACTGTAATTAAGTTGGTTTCATGTGAAGCAAGAGGACCTGGGGCATTAGGAAAAAAGCTTCTATAAAGATGTGAATTTTAAACTAAACCTTGAGGAATGTATAGTAATTATCTAGGACAAAAGCCTGAAAAATATTTAAAAAGAAAAATGGGAGAATTCTATTAAAGATTAAAGGAGCCCAACATTTCTGTTAGTCTAGACATGCTAAATAAATATTGTTTTCATCAAATTGGGCAGAATGTGAGGATGTCCACAGACATAGTTACCACAGATTAGGAACTCCTGATTGAAGACAATCCATATTCTATTGGTTTGATGGCCACATAGGAAAAGGTGAAACAAAATTAACAAATCAAAATGCTTTTATTCCCCTAGAATTGTTGTTGTTGTTAGGTGCCCTGGAGTTGTATGCAACTCGTAGAGACTCTCATGGGATTTTCAATGACTGATTATTTCGGGATTGCCTCAGGAGTGGATTGCCACATCCTTCTCCCAGTTTTGCGGTGCTGGGAATCGAACTTGGGACCTCAGAGACTGCAAAGCAGCACTCTACCAACTGAGCTAAATCCTAGCCCACTCCCCAAGAACTAGTGTTGGAAAAACTATGGCTCTTGGGGCAAATGTGGCCTACTCAAGGTTTAAATGCAGTTTTATTCAGACATGGCCACAGTCATTTGTTTCCATGTTGTCTCTGGGTGCTTCCCCACAGCAAGAACAGGGATGAGTAGTTGTGCAGAGACCATATGGCCAGCAAACCCTAAATATTCAACATCTGGATATTTTCAGAAAGTATTTTCTGATTTCTGCCATAGAACTAAGATGCCATACTTAAAAAATTATATTTTTAGGCCAATTGTATGGTACAGCCTTATTTTTTTTCCTAGGAAAATAGAAAGGCTTTGGAAAATATAAAGAAGCTGTCATTTGGGCTCTTGTTTGCATAAAAATTATCTGGATGACTGTGGCCTGTGGCCTGCTAAGTCAGTGTATTGCTTTACTAAGTAAGTGGAAGACTTTTTGGAAGCACAATAGCCTGGCTTTATATTTCTATCCATAAATAAAAATGCTTAAAAGTTCAAGGAGGTTTAATTTCTGGCAGAGTACTTGTGACAAATAATCCAACACACTTACAAAACAGCACGCAAACAAATCTAAAGGAATTCTATAATTAGTTGTTAGCACATATGGATTTCATTATAAATGAGAAGAGACATATCAAGGTGACCAGAGTTCATTGCTACTATTTCTCTCCAAAGCACATTATTTTTGTTCACAAGTTTTTAGATGATTTTTTAAAACTTTTCATTGTTTAGAGTTTCTTAATGAATTAAGATCCCAGAACATTGAATTCTTTAAAATATAAGTCACATAACTTTGCTGCATGACTTTTTGTATAGTGTTGAACAGGGAAAACTTACGAACATGGAAGGCATTATTAAAAGTTTATATCAAAATTAGACACACGTGCAGAAAAATGCATGTGTCATGGGTCTAGCTCAATGTATTCTCACAAATTAGATAGCTATATTGTTGTTAGGTGCTGTTGAATCAGTGTCTGACTCATAGCGACCCTACGTACAACAGAAGAAACACTATTGTTAGTGCTTCTCTCCTATTCGTAGGGTTTTCAATGGCTGATTGTGTTTTGGGAGTGGGTTGCTGGGTCCTTCTCCCAAGTGTATAGCACCTAATGTTCCTAGCCCGTCTTTCACCCAAGTACTAATCAGGTCCAACCCTGCTTTGCTTCTTAGATCTGATGAGATTGGACACCACAGTGGTATGGCTGTAGGCAGACAGTTATATTAAGGAACAGAAAAGCAGCAGCGTGCAGAAATCTTTTATTCTCCTTTCAAGGAAAAACTCAACCATAGGATGATTCCTGTCCTCTCTTTTAACACCATATATTTAGTTTTATCTGATTTTATTTGTTCTTTTGTTCCTTTTGGTTAACATGATGTTTGTGAGGTTTATTCATATTGTCACATATGGTGATATTTCTTCATTCCCATGACTTCAACGTATTCCACTGGATAAGTATATAACTATTATTTATTATACTGTTGAGAGCTTTTGGGGCATTTCCCAATTGGAGCTGTTATGAATGATGTGCTGGTTAGCATTGTATCATATGGTTATTTTTGAAAATAAATAAACATTCCCTATCTTTTTTGAAGAGTTAAATATGCTTCTTTATATATATATTTGTTGAACATCCCTAAAATGAATTATCTTCCTTTAATATTTTATTGCTTGCCCATAAGTAGCTAATTTATTTGAAATAGGTCCCAATAATGAATTTAAAAATCCATTGCCATAGAATCACTGAATTTTATATTTAGGAGAACTTTAGAGGTCATCCCAAGGATTAATGTGGCATCTGTGTCACTTCCCTAAAATTATCAATAAATAGGCAATGAGCTTCAATTACCTCTAGATAAAATAGATGCACTTCCTGAAGAAGCTTCTTCAATTTTTACAAAGTTCTTAATTTTAAAATGTTATTTATTATACTAAGCTGATATATAGCTACCACAACTTTACTGTTTGGATGCTAATTATACTCTGCAAAGCTATGATTTCAAGTGAATGCCTCTTTTCCCCATGATATTGTAAGTGCTAGAAGATAGTCAATATGTGTCTGGAACAAAGCCATTTATCTTTCTCTCTTATTTACCTTAGTAAGTAGTTCTGGATTCTTCACTATTGTGTAAACATGATATTGATATAGTCTAATATGTTATCATTTTATTTATTTATTTATTTTACTGGTATATTGACCCCAGGGCCTTGGGCATACTTTACAAGTTCTCTACCACTGAGCTATACCCCCAAACCCTTTTTTAAATTTTTTACCTTGAGACAGGGTCTCACTATGTTACGCAGACTGCCTCTGGACTTAAACTTGTGATCTTCCTGCCTCCTTCTCTGGAATTGGTGGGATTACAAGTGTGTATCACCATACCTGGCTTTGTTATCATCCTTTTAAATATTGATGTTAATTAAATTAAAAACAACTCTGGAAAACACAGAAATGATCAACAAACATGTCTTATGGTTACTAGGGAAGTATGTATTTTAAATAATTTTTTTCACATTATAATCTTTCCCAAGATTTCTGAAATAAGCCTAGAAGTTTTTGAAAAAAATCATTAAATAACATAGAATGAAAAACTGAAAAAATCCCTTAGAGAATCATTAAACTAGCATAGAATAGAACACAACTATTTTCTCTCTTACATTGAACATAATTTTTCTATATAAATATGGCTTGTTTTTTTTTTGCAACCACACTTAATTATATTCTGTGAAAGATGTAGTCAATCAAATTCTTGTGACAACTTCTGCTTGTTCATTTGATAATTATTTATTAAACATCTATTGACCAAATAACATGAATATTTTAGTTCCGGCTGTCAACGATCATGAAATTGCTGACAGAGAAATTTTTGTAAATTCCAGTTATAAAACATATAAAAATAGCTGCAATATGGATGACTATAGTGAAACACGTAAAAGAAGCACCTGACCTATTTCAGAGATTTTTATGGAATACTGAGTCTTAGAAGGGATGTATAATACTTCTAGAGGAGGAGCTGAAACATACTGCTCAGGGAGAAGAGTGGGTGCAAAGAGATGTTGAAAGAAGATTAGGAAGGTTGATATGAGTGGAATTTAGAGAGGATTCTGAATAGTCAACCCAAGACGTCATTCTTAAAGCTTCCTGGAAAGTACCCTGAGTTCAATAGAGTATATGTAAAATGTTTAGGTAGGAGACTGTCTTGATCAGATTAAATGTACCCAAGAACTCATTATGACTGCATGCCATCCATCATTCAGTCAACCTCATAAGACTGTGTATTTATCCTTAATAATATCAGTTTAGATGAAAGTTCCATCATTGAATAAACCGTGTTATGATAGTCAATATGTAGTTAATCTTCAGTGCTCAGGGAGATTTTGAAATTTTCATTTTTACTGGCTCTCTCATATATGTGAACTTAACTTTAGACTTCAAATATTTAGTTAATTTTACTGGTGTTGGTGGATTTACTATCTTTGAAAACCAAGTGTGATGTAACTTTATTTCATATTAATAATGCTGTCTGAGCTTGGTTTCTGACTTTGGAATACTTTTTGGAATATAAAGACGATCTTCTGGAAGTGGGATAAGACCTTCACAGCTGTGCTTGTGTTAGGTAGTGTGGGTCCCAAAATAACCATGTTCTTGTGTTACCACAGGGCACTGGGTTTTCTTTTGTGTTCGACGTTGATTTAGTTCTATATAATTGAGTATGCCAAGTTTGTCATCAAACCCTTGGAACTCAGGAGAGAGAATAGAGTTTGAATTTTATTTTTCAGAAACAGAACATTTTATTAATATTGGAAACTAGCCACAGTGATTCAAGGGAGAGTGGAAAGCAAAACTGTCTTTTTCAGTTTGAAATAACACAAAATTTCTGGGTAAGGGCTTTACTTCAAAGAGCTGAAAATGTATAGTGTGTGTGCACACTGGGAAGCCTGAAAATCAGGGCTAGAGGGAGGAAGAGTAATTGAATGATGTCTTTCCTCCAGAAAATGGCAGGCTGTTAGCCTGAGCAGGCTCCTTTGCCCTTACTCCTTAGCATGTTAAACCCAGCATTTTAACATCAGTCAGACTGGCCAGGTGACAAGTGCAGAATAACCCTGTGCCTGCATTTTCCCATTTGGCTCAGTTAGCCTGGGTTCCCTAGATCAGTTCAGCAGTTAGCTACTGGAGAGGAGGGAGAAATGGTGCCCTCCAGAAACATGCGTTGAAAATTGCCTTCAACTTTCAGATCCTTACAATCTACCTGTATAACTGGGTATGCATGAAATGAGAGGACCTCATGTTATGAAGCCATTCTGCAAAGGTCTTGCCTTTTGGGCACGTATTATTGCTTCTGTTACTTGGTGCTATAAGTTATATTGTTTGCCCCTACAGTTGTAAAGCCTGCAGCTGTACCACTGTGGAATCTGATCCTATCAGATGGTGGAAGCTAAGCAGGGTTGGACCTGATTAGTGCTAGAGACCATCTGGGAACACCAGGTGCTATAAATTTGGGAGAGTGACCTGGCAATCCACTCCCCAAAACAATCAGCCATTGAAAACCCTATGAATAGCAGAGAAGCACTAACTATAGTGTTTCTCCTGTTGTACATAGGGTTGCTATGAGTCAGATACCGACTAGAGGGTGCCTAACAACAACAACAGTTGTGAAATCCTAACCTCCACTACCTCATTTTTAAAGTGCTAGCCCCAATCCCACAGAATGTCACCTGATTTGGAAAGAGGTTTGTTACAGATGTAATTCATGAGATACCAGAGTAGGATGGGCCCTGAATCTAATGTGACTGTGTCTTTATAGAAAAGGGAAGTTTGAATAGAGACACATATGGCAGACCTCATTCAGACTTCCGAGGGAACAATGTTCTGTCAACATCTTAACCTTGGATTTTCAGCCTCCAGAACTGTAAGCCAGTAAACTTTTGTTATTTAAGCTTTGTTAGAGTAGACCTAACCTAATACACTTGGTTTACTCAAACGATTCCTGGGTTTTAATATTTTTTAACTGTTTCATTCGAATTCCCACTGACTGAAAGGTAAATGTGAAGTCTTGGTGTTGTGGCCTCAGGAGCATTCTGGGTTTCCTCTCTGATTGCTCTGCCCTGAGCTGTTCTATTATAATTGCCTCATTTAATCAAATCCAAGGCCAGCAACCAGACTCTGCATCATTTAGTTCAGTGTCATGCTTGCTATTTTTCCTAGAAGCCATGTGGGAATGATTGCGTGCCCTCCAAAGTACATCAGCAGGCCACACTCACAGACACCTCCCCATGCCAAGGTACATAGATCAGGATAAAAAGACTTTTGGTATAGAACTGAAATTATGTTCAGCCACCAATCTAGGACTATAATTCATTTTGGTGCATGGATTCTTTATACTATCTTGAACTCTAGAAATAAAATTTACCAACTTGGAATTTTGGAATTATTTTAGAAAGGAATTTAGAACCATCAAGGTAATTTAAGGTGAGGTTAGCCATACCACATTTTAGACGTCAGGTTACCATCTTACAACCTTTCAAACTCTGTAAGTTGTATATTCAATAGACATGCTTGAACATTAGTCATTTGCAGAACACTATATAGAAGACACACAAGTGAGTTTTTAAACAGTGTGGTTGCTCTAAATGTCCAACTTAATAAATATTTTTGAGGGTAAGTTAAAGGAATATTAATTCATTCAGTTGCATATTGTTTGGAATTCACTATCAACCAATCCTGTGCTGCTCCTTGTAGATATAGTATCCCTGCTGTTAGGAATAGTCCATTGTAAGGGAATTCCTCTTTTCAGGTTTGAAAGAATATGTAGCCCAGAAGGAAGAGCAGATAAATGCTAAATGCTAAAATAACTCTTGAAATCAGATGTGAATAAAACATCTTCAGTGCTACTGAATTCAGCAACTTATAATCATAGGTTATACAGACACGCAGACATACATGCACACACATTTATACTGACATATGTGTATATGCATATATATACACATATACATATATACATATAAATATATGTGTGTACCTATGTATGTTGTTGTTGTTGTTAGGTGCCGTGGAGTCAGTATCCGACTCATAGTGACCCTCTGTACAACAGGGGAAACAGTATTGTCAGTGCTTCTCTGCTGTTCATAGGGTTTTCAATGGCAGATTGATTTTTGGGAGGGGGTTGCCAGGTCCTTCTCCCAAGCCTACAGCTTCTGGTGTTCCCAGGCAGTCTCCCATCCAGATACTAACCAGGCCCGACCCTGCTTAGCTTCTGAGATCTGACGGGATCGGATGCCATAGGGCTACAGCTGCAGGCGTACATATGTATATATACACATATATGTGTGTATATATGGGATATATATATATATATATATATATATATATATAGAGAGAGAGAGAGAGAGAGAGAGAGAGAGAAAGAGAGAGACAGAGAGAGAGAGAAGCACAGAACAGAGAGACAGGGAGGAAAAGAGTGTACACAAGGGCACACAAGAAAGTGTGAACTCATGAATTCATTCCAACAGTAGTGAACCCATTTTTATAATAATGGAACTGGTCAATTACAATCTAAACACCCCTTAAATGTTCTGCTTCCTAATGTTGTCACAATGGTAATTGAATTTCCACATGAATGTTGGATAAAACAAACAAACCATATCTTTTGCCCCTGGTCCCCCCAAATCTTGTCCTTACATATAAAGCACATCAATTCCTTCCCAGTGGTCCCCCAAATCTTACCTGCTCCAGCATCAACTTAAAAGTCCAAGTATAAGGTTCCCACCTGAATCTGATATGGGTGAAACTCAGGAATGATTCATCAGGGGGCAAATTCTCCTTTAATTGTGAGCCTTTGAAGTTAAAACAAATTACCTACTTCCACAAAAACACTCCTAATAAAGGTGGGACAAGTATTAAGTATTGGGTAAACGTCCTCATTGAAAAGGGACACACAGATAAGATAGGGGTAACTGGTACTAATTACATCCAAAATCCAACAAGGAAAATGGCATTAGATTTTAAGGCTCCAGAATAATCTTCCTTAACTCCGTGTCCCACCTCCTGGACACCCTGGGGTAGAGATGAGGTCCTGGAAACCCCACTCCCATTGTGTTGACAGGCATAGCCAATGTAGCAGTGTTCACAGGTCAGAGTCTCATGCCTGCATCTCTCCCAAGCCAACATTGCCCGTTGGTAGCCTGACAGGTCTGCAGTCTCAGGGGAGGCTTTGCACTTGAGAATTCACTAGCATTGTTCTGGTGGGAACTCTTGTGGGGTGCACTTCCTTTGCTGCAGGTTGCTGCCCAGGCCCCCATGCTGTCTAATGCATCCTTTGAGGACTACATGGGGGAAGTTGTTCCTCCACTGCTCATGTACTTTGTGCATCTGTAGAAATAGAACCATGTGGGTGTAGCCAAGGTTCACAGCCTGTGCTTCTGGAGCAGTAGTCGGGGGTACTTGGACCCAGAAGCACTGTCCTGGAATGCAGGAGACAGACACTGGAGGAGGTGCAGAGCAATGAAGTCTGAGGGCCTACCCCTGCAGTGTCTTTTTGGAAACATTGTCCTCAAGCTTCTGCTCCGGGCAGTGATGGGAGAGATAGCCACAAAGATCCCTGAAGTGCTGTAAAGCCATTCTCTCTCTCTCTCTCTCTCTCTCTCTCTCTTTTTGTGAGTAGCACCTGGCTTCCTTCTGTCCATACAAATCTCCTTACTAAATGGTTGCTTGGCTACACCCTTACTTTTCATCCCTAAATGCATTTTTTATTTTTCAAATGGCCAGGCTGAAAATTTTCCAAATCTTTATGCCTTTCTTCCCTTTCCATTATATTTTCTATCTTCAAGTCATTTCTCTTCTCTCACATTTTACTGCATACAGTTAAGGAAGCCATCCATGACCTTGATTGTTTCACTGCTTGGAAATGTCTTCAACCACATATATTAGTTCATCAGTCTTCAATTCTGCCTTTCATGAAGTCTTTGGCCATGGAAGCAATTCAGCCAAGTGCTTTGAGACATCCTGGGTGACAAGGAAGTCCTCCTCAATTTCCAATACCTTCTTCTTCATTTCCACTTGAGATCTCATCAAATTGGAATTCACTGTCCATATTTCTACCAGCAACCTTCAACCTCTTCTTCTACCTACCTACCTACCTACCTTCAACTCTCTTCTTCTGGACTTTCTCTCCTTCTGGACTCCCACCAGAATTGCCCTTAATTCTCTGTTTGTGGCAATCAGGCTCCTCCCCCTGCCCCTAGTTTATTCCTCCAAATTCTTCTTCCAGCCTCTACCTATTACCTATTCTTCCAGCCTCTACCTATTATGACATTTTAAATCCCCTCATTTTGGGCTACTTCTTGGTCCATTTTTCAATCAACCAATCAAAAACATTGTTAAAACCCTTTCTAAATCTCTGTGCTGCAACATTAAATGCAGAATCTCTGCTTACTGGGTTCATAGCAATAAATAAATACAATCTGATCTACTTTTCTGTTCCTTCCATTATGACACTGCAGACTATTTATTTCCGTACCTCCTTTCCCCTGGATTTCTGTCTATATAGATTAGAAAACTCAGGCCACTCTTCTGGAGTCTAATGTACTGCCATATGGATCACACTTTATACCTCACCTGTAGGGGCTTACTGGGATTTCTGTCTAGTTATAGATCTACAAGTAGGGATATATCTGGAGGGAAATCTGGAAGCATTGTCCTGAATGACAACTGCCCAGAGGAACCCATTACAGAATCCTTAAGGAAGAGAGGATTAACCTGCTCAGATGGAGGAGGAAAGGCACTATGGGTAAAGAAGCCAAAGCCACTGGAGTGTAGAAGGCAATTCTGCTATAAGTGGGGGAGCCACTCCCATCGGGAGATTTACTGGAATTTGGGGTCTTACTATTTCTACCTTCATTAGGGACTTCCCAAACATCCCCTTTCCAACTTACAAGATCTCATTTTATTCCCAATGCCTGCATTTGAACAGTAAACACCCTTTGAAGTTGGAGCTTTAGTTTTATTTGTAAGTCAGCTACTTGTAGAATGAAACTCTACATTTATTTTTGCAGCAATTTCAGCTCTGCAGCTATTGGAGGTAAGTTTCTTTTTTTAGGGCATGCATAGAAGCTCTCAGATTATTTATATGGCATTTGAACTGGGAGTTCAAACACATAAAATGAACTATCACGTAGCATCAGCTTGGAAGAAACCACATAAAATGAAAATAAATCTTTTAAATAAATTTTAATATTTCTTTATATTGATGGGGACAATTGCCACTAAGGATTCACCTAACAAGTAATAATACACGGAGGTTGTAACTAGTTAGAGAGCCTAAGTCTTGAGTTCTACTTTTTACTGTGTCCAAACCATTTATGTAGTTACAAATAAAACATTCTCTGTCTCTGAGCACTATTTTTATCTTCTGTAGAATCGTGAATTGATCAGGATGATGATTAATTTTTTTTAGCTTTAAGACTGTATCTTACAAAATTAGCTCAGTTAGAACAAGACGCCAATGATGTACACATCTCAGACTTTCTCTGGCTGGGTGCTGGCCTGTTCTTTTCTATACAAAGCTCAGCCATGTCCAGTAATGTTAGCTATTGAGCAGATAATAGGGAACATTTGTACCAGATACTTTGCTATAGGTCTCACTGTTGCTATTGGTGCTTTTCATCATAAATCCAGGACATAGGCCCTGATACTATCGTTTATAGATGAGAAAAAGTGCTGTATTGTGGGGTGGAGATCAGATTTGCACTCAGGTGTACTGACTCTGCAGCCTGAGGTTTTCAGATCTCAGCTACTACAGTTGTAGATTGAATGGTGGTCCCCCCCAAAAGTATGTCCTAACTTCTCAAACTTGAGAATGTGCCTTTATTTGGAAAAAGGGTCTTTATGGATATAATTAGGTTAAGAATCCTGAGATGAGATCATACTGAATTTAGGGCAAATCAAATGGCCCATGTACTTATATGTTGTTGTTGTTTTTGTTAGGTGCTGTCAAGTCGGTATCCGACTCATAGCGACCCTCATAGGGTTTTCAATGGCTTTCATCATATGAAAACCCTCATAGGGTTTTCAATTTCGGGATTGCCTTGGGAGTGGATTGCCAGGCCCTTCTCCCATTTTTGCGGTGCTGGGAATTGAACTCATGTCCTCAGAGACTGCAGTGCAGCACTCTACCAACTTAGCTAAATCTCAGCCCTGTTTGTTATTAGGTGCCATCAAGTCAGGTCCGACTCATAGTGACCCTACGTATAGCAGAATAATACACTCCCTGACACTGTGCTATGCCCAGCAGTATGTCAGTGCTTCTCTGCTATTCATAGGGTTTTCAATGGCTGATTGTTTTGGGAGTGGGCTTCTGGGTCCTTCTACCCAAGACTACGTACCCTGTCTTCCCAGGCAATCTCCCATGCAAGGTCTAACCAGGCCCAAATATGCTTAGCTTCAGACAACAGATGGGATCAGACACCAGAGTGCTATGGGTGTAGACAGAGAGAACTTAGCCCTGAAAATATCTTGATTTCAGACTTCTGAACTCTAGAACTGTGGAAGAGTGAATTTCAATTGTTTTAAATCATGAAATGTATGTGTTTATGGTGGTGGACCTAGGAAAGGATTTCAGCTTTCAGGCATAAGTATTTCTTAAATGCTGACAGGTGGACTTGAGTCTAGATATACTAAATGAAGATGATATTTGTATATCCAGGCCATTTAGCTGCCTCCAGCCCATAGAAAACTACTTTTGGCATGACCACTATGCCTTACACCGTCATGGCCCACATCTGTTTTGAAATAAATACAATAATCTACTCACTTGGCAACTACCTTTGCAAGAGATCCAGAGTTGCCTTCTATGGCCTCTTTGAACCTTGTTCATGCTTACTCTCACTCCCAAATCATTACAAAATATTGAAATGGTTCAGTGCAATTCTTATTTGAACTGGTAAATAACATATTAACACCTAGAAAGTTGAAAAAATTAAAGAATTGGTGTTCATGTAGCTGTTGCTTCTCTGATCATTTGAAAGGTAGGTCACAGTTCTTCAATGGGATAGTGATAAGATTAAGTCTGGAATTTAGACAAGCTCTCTAATCTCAAATCTCAGCTTTTTGATGTGTTTATTGTTTAATTTTACCACAGATGTTTGGTTGCCTGTGGAATAATACTTTCTAGAAATTTATTCTTGGCTAAAATGTGGCCTATGGGAGAAGGATGTGGCAATCCACTCCCAAGCAGTCCCGAAGCAATCAGCCATTGAAAACCTTGTGAGGGTTGCTGTGAGTTGGACATGTCTCCATGGCAACTAACAACAAAATGTGGCCTTTTTCCTCCTTTGTCATAACAGAAGCCACTAGAATTGTGAAGCATCAAGATTAAAGAGAGATTTTATTTTTCAAATCCACAAAATGCTTATCATAAATATTACATATACCTTGTAGAAAGCTTTTCAAGAAAACTTTGAAAATGATAAGGCACCTAAAACAGTCCATGGCATAGCAAGGTGTGGCCCATATTGCTTCTATTTTTGCTAGTATGTTTAAATAAAACAGAGACACATTGTCCCTTTCAATGTCATTTGCTGTACATGTTTCCCTAAGAACATGTTTCTCATAAACAACTTTTTAGCCAGAAGTGGTTTTAGAGTATTCTATGTTTATTAATACACCCTGAGGAATTTTTGTTAGGTGTTTATTTAGAAAAGATGTACAATCATGGTTTAATGAGGTGATCATAAAGGTTATACTCTAAATAAGAAAAAATAATGCACCATGATTAAGTAATAATTTTAACTTCATATATGCTTGAGTGAATCAAGAGTATTTTCAATTGGTTCCATACCGAAGAGAAATGGACCTTCTTCCACTTGAATTCCAGAGGACTATATGAAATTTAAGATGATTCTTGATTTTACTGAGCTCTTCATCATGGTCTCTTTTGTTTGAATCTGGGGACAGGGTTATTACTGAGGAAAAAAATTCTCTTTGATTTGGTATTGTGCAGACAATAACACACACATATTTAAGGATTTGAAGATAAACTTTTTTCATATCTTTTTCCTATAGTTTCCTTTTCTAAGAAGTGTCATGGGAAACTTTTTTGATAATTCAATGGGCCCTTTTAATAAAAAATATGTGAAAAATTATTTTTATAAGCTATAAAATTTTCTTGTGTTATTAGAAGACAGTGGGTAACAGTTACAGTGGTAAAGAGTAAAAGTCAATGATTAACACAATTGATTAATAATAATAGTTACTACTAATAATACAGTAGTTATATTCAAACTACTAGTATACTATAGAGTCTGTTATTACCCCTAATAGTCTAGGCAGCAAATTATTTACTATTATCACTATGTTTTTTATTAAGAAATGATTCTGACATGCAGTTTCTCTGTGTAGGCTTTGGTTAACCAAACACTTTGGTAGTGTTTGGTTATTAAGCTAAGTGTTTTGGTCAAACTTCACTGACACAGAGTAGTATTGATGTGATCCAAAAACAAAAGTACTATATTTAGCATTAAGTAGAGAACTGCCAGAGGAAAACTGAAAGCTTTTGTATTAATTATGTCTGTATAAAATTTACCATAGACTTTGAGACTTAACACACATTTAATTTCTCATAATATTTCTGGGCAGGAGTCTGTGCACTCTTTTCCTGGGTCCTCTGCTTCAGGGTCTCTCATGAGGCAGCACTCAGCTGTCAGCAAGGGCTGGAAACTCATATGGAGCCTCCAGTGGAGAATGATCTACGTCCAAGCTCACTTATGTGGCTATGTACAAAATTATGTTCCTTTGGGGCTGATGGACAGAGGATCAGTTTCTAGCTTGCTGTTGGTTCAAGACCACCCACAGCTCCTTGCCACATGAGCTTTCCCAATCTGATAAGTTGCTTCAGTAAAGCAGGTAAAGATCAACATCAACTATCAAGATGGAAGACAGAATCTTTGGAATCTAATCATGGAAACGACAACTCCTGACTTTGCAGGATTTTTTTGCTTACTGAAGTGAAAGGCTTATGAAAGATTGTGGGGGAAAGGTAGTGAAAATTACTGAGGGTCACCTTAGCAGCAACCTACTCCAACTGATTTCCTCTTCTGGCCTTCTTCTATGTCCCTGCAGTAAAGAGAGGGAAAGATTCTTAATGAGTTCCCTGTTAATGAAATCTCCTTTCTGGTCCATATGGTATAATTTTTCTGGCCTTTACTCCTTTGGATTCCACAATTCCCTACTCTAAGTATTTGCTGGCTATAGACTATTCCTCCTATTGTCACATAGAGGAATGCAGTCTATTTTTTAAAAAAGTTTATTTTGGATCAGTTTTAGGTTCATAACAAAAATAAGTAGGATGTATAGAGAGGCTCCATATACCATCTTACCTCACATATACATAGCCCTCCTCCCCAAAATAGCCCACATCATTATAACATTTGTTACAATTGGGAAATGTAAATGACATTCAAAATGCATAGTTTGCATTAGAGGTTAGCTCATAGTATATCTTCTGTGGGTTTTGACAAATATATAATGACCTGTATCTTCCACTATATGATCCTATATAATAGGTTCACCACCATAAAACTTCTCTGTGCTTTGCCTAATCATTCCTCCTTACCCTCTGACCACTGGCAACCACTGATCTTTTCACTATCTTCATAGTTTTGTCTTTTTCAGAATGTCATATAGTTGGGATAAAATATATGTAACCCTTTTAGATTTTCTTTTATCTCTTGGGAATATGCACTTACATTCATACTTCATGTCTCTTTACAACTGGATAGTTCATTTATTTATAGTACTGAATAGTATTTCATTTTCTGGATATACCCATTTCCCTACAGAAAGACTTACTGGTTGCTTCCAAATTTTGGCAATTGTAACTAAGGTGCTATAATTATTTATATATAGATTTTAGTGTGGACACAAGTTTTCAACTCATTTGCGTAGGTAAGGAGGATGGTTGTGGCATCATATGGTAAAGTGTGTTTAGTTTTACAAGAAACTGTCAAACTGTCATTCAGGGTGGTGTTACTACTTTGCATTCCTACCAGTAATGAATGAGAGTCCTTGTTGCTCCATATCCTTGCCAGAATTGTGTTTGGAGTTCTTGCCATTTGAACAGAAGCATGGTATATTCTCATTATTGTTATAATTTTAAGTTCCTTGATGAAATATGATGTGGCTCTTTTTGCATATATATTGCCATCTGTATATCTTTTTTGATGCAGTGCCTGTTCAAATCTTTGACCCATTTTTAAAATCAGGTTGCTTATTTTCTTATTATTGAGTTTTAAGAGCTCTTTTTATATTTGGGATACCAGTCCTTTATCAGATATGTCTTTTATAGATATGCTTTTCCAAGCCCATAACTTATCTTTTCATTTTCTTGGTAATGTATTTTACAGAGAAGTTTTTAATTTTAGTGTATCAATCATTGTTTTCATGGGTCATATCTTTGGGATTATATCTTAAGTTTCACTATACCTGAGGACATCTAGATTTTCTTTTATGTTATCTTCCATTAGTTTGATAGTTTTTCCATTTTACAATTAAGTCTATGATTCCCTTGAAGTGATTTTTTTGAATTGTGTAAAGTACATGACCAGATTAATCTTCTTGCATGTGGAGGTCCAATTGTTCCAGCACTATTTGTTGAGAAGCGTATCAGTTCTCCGCTGTACTGCCTTGGGTCTTTGTCAAACATACGTTGACTATATTCCTGCACATCTATTTCTTGGTACTGTATTCTGTTCAATTGGTCTACTCAACTACTCTTTTACTAACACTCTGTCTGGAGTACTCTAGCTTTATGGGTTAAACCTATGTATCAAGTTGGGAACAATTGACATGTTTATATTCTTGAGGCTTCCTATCCATGAATATGAAATATCTTTCTATTTATTTTGTTCCACTTTGATTTCTTTCATCAAATCATCACAGTTTTTCTTATAGCTTATACATGTTTTGTTACATTTACATGTGATATTTGATTTGGGAATGCTAATATGCTTGTGTTTTTAATTTCAAATTTCATATATTCACTTCTAGTACATAGAAAGACAACTAAATTTTTTAGCTTGTGTCATGAAACTTATTCATAATTTCTTATTATTTCTGGAAGATTTTTGTCAATTCTTTCTAATTTCCTAAGTAGACAATCATATTGTCTATAAACAGTTTCATTTCTTCCTTCCCAATTTACATATACATTTTATATTCCTTTCCTTTTTCCTTTCCTTCTCCTTCTTCCCCTTCCCCTTCCCCCCATCCATTCCCTTCCTTTCCCTTTTCTTTTCTTTTCTTTTCTTTTCCTTTCTTTTCTTGTTTTATTGCATTAGCTAGGCTTTCCAGTATGATGTCGATAAGTTGTGAAAAGAGAGGCACAGTTGCCTTCTCCTAGATCTTCACAGGAAAGCGTCTAGTTTCTCATCATTAAATACGGTACCAGTTATAGGCTTTTCACAGATATTCTTCATCAAATTGAGAAAAATACTATTTCTGGTAATTGTTGAGAAGTTTTATGATGAATGATTGTTTTTTTTTCGTTGAATTCTTCTTTTGCATCTGTTAATATGAGAATGTGATTTTTCTTC
>VMDO01007545.1:0-23999 GCA_007922755.1 Pedetes capensis | reverse complement strand
TCAATTGCTTTGGAACTTGGAAAAAGGGAGTGTGTTTAATGTTTTCCTCATATAAATAAAGCCCTTATAATTTCTGACAAAAATAATACATAAATTATGAGTATGTTTAGTTCATTAAATGAGATTGGCATTCAATAGAAGTAATTATAGTAGTTGGTACATAACTAAATAATTGATAGTTATTCTCTTCTTTCCTTTTGTCCTTCATCCGCTATCCCACCTCTTCCTCCCCTAGTATCTTCTTCTCTTTCTTTTTCTTCCTGCTGTGATTAGAGTTTTCTAAGAATTATACTACATATTTTATATAACTGACACTATATATTATATTTCAATTTTGTGCAACATGTATTATCTATTTTTAGTGTATTACGTATTCTACTACTGTGCCAAGCAGGAAGAAAGCAGAGATATGGGTGCAGTTCTCATCACAAATTTTGAAAAGTGTTTAGGAGTTTGATATTAAAAAGAAGTAGTTAAAATGAGCTATATGGACAAAGGGTGCAGGTTCACAAAATGGAAGAGATCTTTAAAGGATTATGAAAGTCCAAATGGTAGGTAAGTCTGAGAGATAAGTCTGAGAGATAAGTCTGGAGAGAGTAAAGGTAATTAGTATTTTTTCACACTGAGTTTAATACAGCTATTGAAAGTACGTGGCTGGAAACTGGCAGCTCTCCTGTTAAGAGAATGAGTTATTGCTTGGAGAGAACTCAGGATATAGGAGGAGGAGGAGGCAGAGGAGGAAGAGGAAGAGGAGGAGGAAGAAGAGGAGGAGTAGAAGTAGGAGGGAAGAGACAGACAAAAGAACAAATTCTGTACATGGCTGAGTGTTCAGTGATGGGTGGAGAAACAAAGTACTGTGAGGTTGCCTTAGTGATCAGAAATAGAAGTTTATCCAGGGTACAGTATGCCCAGGAGAAAAAAACATGTCATTTCATGAAACATAACATCAGAGAACTTTTCTTTTTTGAGTACCACAGACAGTTTTTGTGAGCATCAAATAGAAAAATAAAATATGTTGCTATTAGGACTAGAGAGATAAACCTATGTGTACACTTGTTAAAACATGTTTCCCAACTTATTGCCTAAATAGTGGAAAGCATTTGTTTTGAAAACAAGGCAGCTGATATCACTTTTCTCATGGTATCAATATTTTGTAAACATTGGATTTTATTGGAAAAATAAAGCAATGTTAGTATCCATAATCCATGCTATAAAATAAGTCACAGTATGGTTAACTCTGAGTGCTCCAGCTTTGGCCGCTGATGCTGGCATGCTGGCTTTGTGGGAAGATGGAAATGATTGTCACATTGCTATTTATTTAGAAGAAATATGAAATGAGTTCCATGACAAATACATATCTGAGTGAGATTTCTGTGCAGGAGAAAGGAAATAGTTGCTAAGTGGATACTGGCTTGGGGCATAATCAAAACTTGACAATTTCCATATTTATTTATTTGTGAACATTTCCTCTGTTGACTTTTAAATGGATATTTATAAAAGGTTTAGTAATTTTGGCAGAGAGGAAACATAAAGAACATGTTGCCATTTTGGAACATGCATAAGGAAACAAAGAACACACTAATCTACCCAGTTCTTTGTTTAAAGAAAGAGAAGGCTATTGAGCCTATTGTGTCTATTATTTAATTACGGCTCCTTGAGGACCTGTGCTTTATCCAGCCAGAGGTATATGGTTTTGTGCCTCTTCCCTCTAAGCATTATGGTCTTTCTCTTGTCTCCCTTGCTTTTGAACATTATAATAGACATTTACTTCTTATGACACATTGTATCACATCCTACAAACGATCCCCATCCTACAAAATACCAGTAGTGTTCCAAGAAGATTGAGAGAATAGAGTGGAAGAAAAGTATGGAGAGAATTTCATTTGTTTTCTGTACAACACAACCAAACTTACCCAAATGTTTGCTATAGTCACAGCTGACTTCACTGCTCTCTGGCTTACCCACTTCCTACCCCGATTTTCCATGGACAGAGCCCCAGCAAAGCTCTTAATGATCTCTCCAAACAGAAGATGGTTCATGATGTTTTATGCATCCTTCCACTTGACATTGCCCTTGTTTTGCTCCTTTGGCTTCTACGAAACCATTCACTCCTGGTTCTTTCCTTGCTCCATGGCCATCTGCTGTCTTTCTGTTCCATGCCTTGTTAGGATACTGAAATGTCCTTTGTCCCCAGACTCCCATCTTAAGGGCTCTTCTCTGCTGACACTTGACCACAGATTTCTAGTCTTCTGTGCATGGGTTCGTGGTATACGTATGAAGTTAAAAATTTGGAGATGGTGATCATATTCAAATAGATTAAAAACTAAAACAGCATTAAAAAGTCATTAACAGTTATGCTAATAGTCTAATATTTCATGATTTTGAAAAATCCAGTCATTACACTGCTCAAATGGGCATCCTCAACACATTTTAAGATGTCCCAATTGTGTACTCTTATGCCACATACACTTCTTCCTCTTTTCCTCCTCTTCCTCCTCTGGTTTCCTCCTCCTGCTCCTCCTCCACCTCTACCTCCTCCACCACCTTCTCTTCCTTCTCCTCCTCCTTCTATGCTCTTCCTCCTCCTCTTCCTTCTCCTCCTCCTCTTCCTTCTTTTCAGTACTGGATGTTGAACCCAAGGGCTAGCCAGTGCTCCACCACTGAGCCACATCTTGTAGTCCATTTTTATTTCTTTTTTTAAAATTTTGAAATAGAGTCTCACTAAGTTGCACAGGTTGCCTCTGGCCTCGAACCTGCGATCCTCCTGACTTAGTTTCCCAAGTCAATGGAATTGTAGATAATGTGCTGCTGTGCTCTCCTCATGTAAATGTCCAACATTTTTCAGCAAGCCCCAGGTCATTCTTGCACTAGCTTGATATTATAATAGACTAGTACTTCTTATAGCACATTGTACCTCATCCTACAAAATATCATGATCCTATGAAATATTACACAGCATACTCAAGTCAATGTTCTGCCTCTTAGAATATTTCATTGTAGCCAAACAGGTTTTATATAGATAAGCAATTCCAAAAATCTTGTGAAAGCGATTTGGTGCTTGATGAGTCTCCTGGAACCTTTTGCTTGATTTCTATGCTCCTTCTAGTCACATTCACAGAAATTCCCATGTACTCACACATTTTCCTCTGTGCCAGTGACTCTCAAGGATTACTTCAGTCTGCCTAATTAGTTTGTCACCTGCAGTTATATCACTATTACATCTGATCCTGGCAGATCTTGGAAGCTAAGCAGGGTCGGGCCTGGTTAGTACTTGGATAGGAGACCACCTGGGAACACCAGGTACTGTAGGCTTGGGAGAAGGACCCAGCAACCCTCTCCCAAAAACCGATCAGCCATTGAAAACCCTATGAACAGCAGAGAAGCACTAACAATAGTGTTTTGTCTGTTGTACATAGGGTCGCTATGAGTCAGACACCGACTCAATGACACCTAACAACCACCATTAGTATATCTATATCTAAATGGTAGTTTTCCATCCATATCAAACAAAATTTGTTGTTGTTGTTAGGTGCCATTGAGTCGTGTCTGACTCATAGCCACTGTCATAGGGTTTTCAATGGCTGACCATTTGGGCATAGCCTCAGGAGTGGATTGCCACATCCTTCTCACATTTTTGTGGTGTTGGGAATCAAACCTGGGACCTCAGACTGCAGAGTGGCATTCTACCAACTAAGTTAAATCCCAGCCTGTAGAGCAAACTTGTTGTTGTTGTTGTTGTTGTTAGGTGCCGTCAAGTCGTGTCTGACTCATAGCGACCCTCATAGGGTTTTCAATGGCAGATTGTTTCTGGATTGCCTTGGGAGTGGGTTGCCATGTCCTTCTCCCATTTTTGCAGTGCTGGGATTCAAACTCAGGACCTCAGAGACTGCAGAGCGGTGCTCTACCATCTGAGCTAAATCCCAGCCAGACCAAACTTAGGTTCTTCCTATTTACCAACTCCCTATCACACACACTTGCAGTCTTGATGTCAGTTTGTAGTACCATCATTCACCCAAGTGTACATTGAGAAAATGAGTTGCCATATTCATCATTTCCTATCCTTTGATACCATCTTAAGCAATTTGCTCTCTTCTTCTTATCCTATCACCCTATCCCTAATCATAAATCACTTAATAGATCTTATAAATATATCTCTTAAATTACTGTTCTGATTTCTATATTTACTATACATTCTATAGCTAACTGACAAAGTTGATGGTATAATTTATGACATTGATAGGAAATTATATCTAGGAGTTTCCCCACCTTTTCCAACCTCTTTTATGGCTAGAGTATAGGCACAGGCCAGTTCTGGCCAATGTACTTTGAGTGGAAGCGATGTATATATCTCTTAGCTGGAGAAATTTAAAAGTAGAAGTGATTTCTCCATGCTTATTTTGCTTCTGGCTCAGCAATCTTTGAGGCCAAATGCTACATCATCATAGTGGGTTATGGCACTCTGTCATGGGTCGGAGTTGGTGGGGAGTCTTCAAAATTTCAGGATTTGTTTTTACAGTATGTCTTAGCTAATCCTGACTAAAATGCATTGTAATTATTCTTCTGGTTGCCCTATTTTTCCTTTTCAATCCCTTCTCTGCACCGTTACCAGCTATCTTTCTCCATGTGTCTCACTACAGTTTCACACGTGACTTAATGGTTCATCATATCCATAAAGTCTTCATGTTTTGATGGCACATGGAGGGTCCTTCAGGATCTGGTCCATGGCTATTTGAAGGCTTTTACCTCTTGGAAACTCTTCATGTGCTTCCTCTCTAGATGCGTTAAGTAATACATAAGAGCTCATGTTACTTTTTAAAGCATATGCTATTGTCTTTATTTTTATAAAAGTAGTACATACATCCTCATTGTAGCAAGTCAAATAATAGAGAGCTATGTGGAAGAAAATGGAAATACTCTTCATTTCTCTCCTTCCTTATACCATTTTAATCCCCAGAATTAGAAACCATGGTCTATCTACATTTTGGAGCACATTCTTTCAGTCTATTTTTCATGCACTTATGTAAAAGTACATCTTCATATATATCTTTTTATAAAAATAAATGCTGTTATAATTACCTGTAATTTTGCATTTCTATTCCTTTTGTGCCATTTACCTTTTTTATTCTGTTTCCTCTGCTTAAAAGCTCCTTTCCTTATTCTGTGGAATACACATTTTTCTTTCACGACATAGCTCAAATATCAACTTTTGGGCGAAGGCTTTCCCTAAACTGCTCACCTACAGGGTAATTTCTGCCCTGCCATGTTCCTACACATTCCTTCTTCTTAGCCTTTATTCACTGTAATATAATTATGGGTTATTTATACCCTCCAGGAGATTGTGAATGCCTCAACTCATTTAGTAATTCTTCATGCTCACAGTGGACACCTATTAAATGCTTACATGAAATAAGTCCATAATACATTCAACATAACTTCCAAAATCTTATCTTTTGCTTTGTACTATGTTTAGTATTGGGAAGAATATAAGGAGTTCTCTGGCAGGAGCAAATGAAAAAATCAAACTTAAAATCAACACATTTGAATAATTTATTTAAATCCAGGAGGAAAACTCTGAACTCAATAATTGGTATGACAGTTTTTCTCTTTCCCTCATTATCCTCTTCAATCTAGCCTTATCCTATGTAAAAAATAACTCAAAATGGATTAAAGACATATATGTATGTATGTATATATATATGTGTGTATATATATATATATATATATATATATATATATATATATGAGAGCCCTAAAAGTGTAATTCTCCTATAAAAAAATGAGAACATTTCCTGAGATTGGTCTTGTCAATGATTTCTTGAATTTGACACCAAAATTGTAGCCAACAAAAACAACAATAGGTAAATGGGACTGTATGACACTAAAAAACTTACACACAGTAAAAGAAACAATCGGTAAAATGAAAACATAACATATGGAATGTGAGAAAATATTTGTAACCATATATAGTATAAGAGTTTAATAACCAAAATACATAAGCCACTCTTTTAATTTAATACTAATAAAAAAAAACAACTCAAATAATAAATGGGCAAAGAACTTTAATTTACATTCCTCCAGAAAAGATACACAAATGGCCAACAGACATATGAAAAAGCAGACATTATCACTAATCATCAGGGCATTGCAAATTAACACCAGCAGGTGGTATCATCTCCCACACACTGTTATGGGAACTATTTACAGAAACTGAATATAACAAGTGTTGGTGAGAGATGGATAACCTGGAGTACTTGTAAACTCTTGGACATAATGCAAAACGGTGCAATCTTTGTGGAAAACAGTATAGAGTTTTCACAAAACATTAAAAATAGTTACAGCTGGACACGGTAGCTCTTTCCTATAATCTCAGTGACTCAGGAGGCTGAGGCAGGAGGATCACAGGTTTGAATGTATACATACACAATATGATCCCGAAATATATTGAAAAGAATTAAAATCGATATCACTTAGCAATATCTAGACTTCTGTGTCCATTGCAGCATTATTCTACAGAGCCAACATATAGAAACAACCTTAATTGCTAGTTACAGATGATTGGATGAAGAAAATTGATATCATATGCAATGGAATATTATTCAGGAAGTCCTGCCCTGTGCAATATTGGTGATCCTGGAGAATGTTATGCTAAGTGAAACCAGTACGAGGAGGACAAAGACAGCATGATAGGAGATATCTAAAGTCAGTGGGCTGAGGTTTAGCTCAGTTGGTCAAGTGCTGCTCTGTGCTCTCTGAGGCCCCAGGATTGATGCCCTGCACCATAAAAATAGGAGAAGCATCTGGCAGCCTACCCATGGAAACAATACTGAAACAGTCAGCCACTGAAAACACCGGAAGTAGCAGTGAAGCACTGATACAGTGCCTAGCATGGCACAGTATCAGGGACTATTTTGGTTTTTTGTACATAGAGTCACTATGAGTTAGACTGGACCCAATTGCACCTAACAACAACAACAATAATAAAATCAAACTGGAAGAAGCAGAGAATAGAATAGAGAATAGAAGCAGAGAATAGAATAGTTTTGAGGAGCTGAACAACGGAGAAAATGGGACTTGTTCAATTGATATCACATTCAGTTACACAAGGTGAATAAATTCTAGCGATCTGCTGCACAGCATATGTAGTGCCTATAGGTTACACTACCATATTATGTACTTAACAAAATTAAGAGAATAAATCTCTTGTTAAATGTTCTAACCACAAAAGAAGGAGAATGTGGAAACTTTTGAAAGTGATGGGTATGTTGATACCTTGATTACAGTTGTGGATTTGCAAATGTCGGTAATGTCCAAACTCATCAAATTTTACACGTAGAATAAATGCAGCAGTTTTATATTAATTATACCTCAATACATTGCTTAAAAAAGCAGTATTTCTATTTTTAAAAAAGAAGTAAAAGCTCTATAAAGGCTACCCTATTTCATTCTCATACCAATCTTACAATGAAGATGTTTATGTCCATGTAACTAGATGAGGAAATTGATGTTACTTGGTGTTTACTGATTGTTCAATAATTGATCAACATTACACAGCTGATAAATAGCAAAGGTAGGGACATCTGAACTCTACTTTGAATCTTCCAACCCTTTTTTGCTATTTGATGGTGACAGATAATTTGGTTCACTCTATTTTCTGTTTTAAAGAGATTGTTTTCCAAATGTGTTATCATGGGCTTAGTGTTCTTCTATAGAAACTCCATTTTCCCTTTCTTCTCTGGTTCCCTTCCTCTTTCCTGTCTTCCTTTGCTTCTATCTTCCTTGCCATTCTTCTTTCCATCTTTGCTTTCTCTTTCACTCAGCTTTTTCAGCTCAGTTGGAAGAGGACTTCTCTGCACCTCTCTGAAGCCCTGGGTTTAATTGCCAGCACCACTAAAATGGGAGAAGGATCCTGGTAGCCTACTCTAGAAACAATCCCAAAATAATTAGCCATCAAAAACACTGTGAATAGCAGAGAAGCACTGATATAGTGCCAGGCATGGCACAGCGTATGGGACTGTTTTGTTCTGTTGTACACAGCATCGCTATGAGTTGGACCCAACTTGAGGGCACCTAACAACAAGAACATCTTTGCTTTCTCATTCAGTAAGCTTTAAAGATCACCATAGGAAATATTTGTGCCTGACAATGACTCCAAGTAGATCTCAAATTCTATTGACTAGATATGAAATTTTAGTGGTAGAACCCATGGCTTTTCTAGTATTTTCCTCCAAGTCTCCTCAGTTACCAAGCCTAAACACCTCCATATATCTTTTTTCTTTCTTACAAAGCATCCCACAGATCCAGTGAGTTCTCTTCTCTTCTTTCTTGAGATCTAATTCAACTCTTTTTATTCTTTGAGTATCTCTTCCCATGAATCCTCTTTTTTAAAGGTTATATTTGTCTAAATGCTTCTTTCTCATGCCATAATTGATAAAATACTGTGCAGTACTACTTTTTTTTCCAAAAATGAGTTATGTATTTAAAAACTTTTTTCTAGCTGTGCTGAAATTAATCCAAAGATTCACATTTTTCTAGTGCTCCAATATTTGTATTTCTTTATCAATAAGTAAAGACAGAAAAGATTGTTAAGTGACTGGTAGAAACCAGGAGTCAAAGTCTCTGGAGTTAGTGTTTTAGAACTCTTAACACCAGACCTGTAATCCTAGAGACTTAGGAGGCTGAGGCAGGAGTATTACAAATTTGAGGCCAGAAATAGCCTATGTAACATAGGGAAACACTGACTCAAAACTTAAATAAATAAATAAATAAATGGGGTGGGGACGCAGGCCAGTGGTAGCATATTTTCAAAGTATGTGCAAGGCTCTGGGTTCAACCCCCAAGTACAAAAACTACTCTTAAGACCATGAGCTCCAAGGACACAAGCAGATATAGCTGCTAGATTTCCTTTCACATATATACCACATACTGCTTCTGAGTTGGCAGCAAAAAATTAAGTGTTACATAACATGAGCTATCCACTCAAATCAACTGGTGATACCCATTCATGATAAAATTAATTAGTTTTGTTGTATGGAGCTAATGCATTACCTGTTGGTTGTTGGATGGACAGCAGTATCCTTTGGTAGGGGTGACATTATCTGCCTGGAGAACATCAAAAGCTATCAGCTTCTTATTTACTTTCAAGACCAAGTGTGAGCTGTCGTGATGCAGGAGGGCCCATAACAATCAAGCCAAACTAGTCTGTGATCATCTGCCGCTGCTCTTTGATTTGTACTTTGCCCAGTAATGAAATCAGGGTGCTAGATTTCCTTATACACATCAACATGGTTCTCATTTCCTTGCCTTTCTCTCTCCCTGCAGTGCTTCTCTACTCCAAGGAAATTAGCAAGTACCTCCATGTCTCTTGGGTTAATCACCTTGTGCCCACAAATTCTTAATCTTCTTTAAAAGTATTTCTCATAAACTCCACAGGAACCTTCCCTTGTCCCCAAGAATGTTAGATTTACTCCTTTTCTGTATTCCCAAAATGTCTTGTGGTTATTGCTAATATTACACTCAATTGTCACTCTGCAGTTGTAGCAACCATTTCCATGCCTGGCTGCTCACTGTACTGTGATCTTAAAGGCAAGAACTCTGCTTTCTATTTTCACATACCCAGGTTACAGCAAGTCCTTGCGTAGTATCTTGCACATACTGGCAACGAATGAACTAAAGAATAAATAGATGCAAGAAGAATGAGGCTTAGCTTTGTATCAGTTTTGAATTGTATTTGGTGTTGAGTTACAAATCCTGATACCTAGAAAATAGTGTGCAGGCTCTTAGGCAATACTCAGTCTGATAGTTACTTTAAGAAATCAATACTAACTTAATTCAGAAACTTGAATGTCCAGAGTAAGTTATCAATCAAAACTCTGAACATGGTTTAATGCTTTTCTTCTTTCTAGCTCTAACCTGCCATAAATCTGTGATTGCTGGGTTGTTATGATTCTTCTGTCTACCTCTCTCCCTTCCATTGGCTTACTTCCTAGGTTTCGAGAATGTCCCTTTAGAGGAAAGGAGGTTGGTCTTATAGCATCTAAGAAAGTCCCTAACTTCAGTTCTCATGTAACTGGCTTTATGCTTTTCTGCTTATGCTTGCTCGCTCTCGCGCTCTCTCTCGTCTCTCTCTCTCGTCTCTCATATTCCTTGGAAGATCCTTGCTGGGACCCTCCAGCTGAAGTTCCCTTGGCCCAGGTACAGATATGTCTATTCCACTTTCTTGCTTCTTGACCCTGGATTTCCTCTGCCCCAGAGCCAACCTATTGACAAAGTACCGTGATGATTCCTATAAGAAATGTAGCCAGCTACTCCTTCCTCCAATATCTCCTGATATGTGTGCTCTTCCCTGCTTCCCCTTCCTTTTCCATGCACATCTTTGGCAGTATTTGTCTTGTTTCTCCATTTGAGTCTCATTATTTCAATGCTTTTGCTTGATTACACTGACTCACATATCATTTTTTACTCCCATAGAGATTCTGTCACTGTTTCCTGCAAACTTGTTCTCTTTCCTAGAATCTCTCCTATAAGATTTCCCATAATAGAATTGTTAGATCTTGATTTAGGAAGTCAGATTAACTCTTTGAACTTACTGGGCTTCACTAGCTATATGATCTTGCACCAGTTAACTTCCTGTGCCTTACTTTCCTCATCTGTAAAATGGGGATAAGAATAGGCTTATTGTGTAAGAACAGATTTATTGTGTAAAATCAATTATGTGATCAATGTGAAATCCTTAGCACAGTGCCTTGTGCTTGGGAATTGTCTATTTTATTATCCATGTGCAATTATACTTTTACTTCCCAAGATGATACCTCTTAGGGATTGATTGCCTTCTCAATATAATAATTGGAGTAATTTTGAGGAAAGGATTCTAACCTATTCTAATGTTAGGGCACTGCTGGCATGTCAGTAACATTCTAATATCACTTATATGGAGGGAGGGCATGATCAAAACTCTGAAATGGATTAAAGAATACATAGGACCAGAGCAAGTGTTGGATTGAGTGGGGGAGAAAGAACTATCAAAACTAAAAAATAAGCAAATAATCAATAAAGTCATGTAAGAAACAGAAAAATACAGTATGCAAATTATGAAACAGGAGATGTGCCCCCAAAGAAGGAAGGATGGTATTACTTATTACAGTAGAGAGGTTAAAGGAACCAGTTCCCACTTCCGTAAGGTTTCAATCCTCTTCAGTGAAGAAGTCTTTGCCATGCACTAAGCAGTACTCCCTATGAGGGTCAATATGAATCGGAACCGAATCAAGGGCACCTAACAACAACAAACTGGGATTTAGCTCAGCTGG
The DNA here is from genome assembly GCA_007922755.1 of Pedetes capensis. Lineage (NCBI taxonomy): Eukaryota > Metazoa > Chordata > Mammalia > Rodentia > Pedetidae > Pedetes > Pedetes capensis. The sequence goes on along the minus strand of VMDO01007545.1, from coordinate 12,696 downwards.
TAGAGCATCACTCTCCAGTCTCTGGGGTCCTAAGTTTGATTTCCATCACCACAAAAATGGGAGAAGGAAATGGTAAAATCCACTCCCCAGGCATCTCGAAACAATCAGCCTCTGAAAACCCTGTGAGGATCGCTATGAGTCAGACACAACTGGAGGGCACACAACAACAACAACAACAACAATACCTCTTAGGGGCTAGGATTTAGCTCACTGTTCTGCAGTCTCTGAAGTCCCAAGTTCAATTCTTAGCACAACAAAAATGGGAGAAGGATGTCGTAATCTACTCCCAAGACAACCCTGAAACAATCAGCCATTGAAAACCCTATAATGGTTGCTATGAGTTGGAACTATGAGTTGGATGCAACTGAATGGCACCTAACAACAACAACAACAACAACAACAACAGCAAACTAGCAGTACTTCAGGCAATGATTTGAAGGCAAACCTAGCAGACCTGAGCCATGTCTTCAGTCATGATTAAGAAAATCATTCTAGAATATATCAAAGAGAAAACCATTTATGTCCTGCATGAGCAGTGGTTTTACCTGAGTATCTTTAAAAAATATCTATGCCTGGAGTTTTACCTTCTAAAGATTCTGATTTAAATGGTCTCAGCAATTTGGCATTTTTGCAAAACTCCCAAGTTCATTCTAACCTTGATTCAAGGTTGAGAAATAAGTACTAGAGGGTGATTCTCAAAGTATCCCTTAAGCCAGCAGATTCAACAGCACATATGCGTTTGTAAGAAATCTGAATACTCTGGTCATCTACATATACTGACCCCAAATACTAGGATTGTGCCTAGATTATCATCAAGCTCTTCAGGTGACTCGGATGCACACTAAAATTTGAGAACCAGTGTATTAGCATAGTTTCAGTAATATAGTGGGAATAAACTCTGGGTTTTCAGCTTTTGTGTAAAAGATACATAAGAAAATGAAGGCAAAACAAGTGTCTCCATAGTTTAGCTGTAGAGGGTGGTAGAGCTCCTTTTCCTTCTCTTTTTCCTTCATCTTCCATTTTTGTTTATGTGCAACTTTGTTCTACTTATCCAGATGGTCCCTGACTCATGATGATTTGACTTAAGATTTTTTGGTTTTACACTGCTGTGAGAGCTTACCCATACAATTATTCTGTTTTTCATTTTGAATACCATATTCAATAAATTATGTGAAAATTCAATACTTTATTATACAATAGTCTTTGTATTAGGTTACTTTGATCAAATTTAGGCTAATGTTAAGTATTCTGAGAATATTTAAGGCAGACTCAGCTAAGCTATGATGTTCAGTAGTTTAAGTATATTAGATGTATGGCTAAGCTATGATTTTCAGCAGGTAAGTTGTATTAAATGCATTTTCAGCTTATAATATTTTCAGTTTATAATGGACTTATCAGGACATAACCCCATAGTATATAAAAAAGCATATATACTAACATTGTATTTCTCAAACAATTGCAGGTACACTGAGCCACCCTACCTAACGTTCCCCTGGCTGAAAAATGCATTGAAATTTGACAAAAGCTAGGGGGAAATGAAAGAGGAATACAAGCATCTAAGTGTTCAGAGAGGCAAAGCAATGTTCCTACTGCCTCTCAGCTCATAGACAGAAGAACTGGGATAAGAATCCAATTTTGTTTCTCCTTGTTTCTCTATTGCTGGTCGTTGATTCAAACTCCCATTTACTTCAGATATATCATCAAATTAAATTTAGGAAAATTAATCACCAGTGGTTTTCTGGAGGTCAGCAAAACAGATATTTGAGCTTATCACACATTCTTCAACAACATAATTCTTTGAGGTTAGTATTATCAAAAAGAAAATTCAGATTATCTGCCTTTGTATGTATTTTTAAATGCACATTAGCTAAATGGAGTCTAATGCTACAACTGGTTCTGCTTATGCACTAATTACTTGCTAAATTTGATTCAGAAGAACAAAGAAGTTTTGAGTTATTCAAGGACAAACAAGTCTCCAGTCCTTAAAAATATACATTTTTTACATTCCTACTACTCAAAAATAGCTAACACATATTTCTTCCTATTTCAGAGGAAAATCTCCCAGGCTAAGGAATTTGTTCCAGGTTTTGACAAGGAAAGAATTTATGCTTTAATATAGTGCTTTAAAATAGAAAAAAAATTGGAATGAAGCTATCTTCTTAGTTTTAAAGTAATTTACTTGATGGTATTTTTTAGCCAGCCTTTGACTTCACAAAATTATTGGGACCCTTGATAAACATTGATTTTTTTACAAAGTACTTTTAGAAAACTTTGAATGTTATACAATCTCCCTGAAAATTTCAATATCAGCAAAATATAAATGCTCTGGCAAGCCATCCTATAAAGACAGACTCTCCACTCCCAGAGATTTTCCTAAAATCTTGCTTCCTAAACATTTTGCCACTTGTGCGTTTCTGAATACTTTTCCAAGAAGTTCCTTCTGTACACACTGCTTATTCCTTTACTAACTCAATGGGTTTTTGATGTGAAGTCCTATAATGTTAATGTTTGAATTTCTGCAATTGATACTTATTGTTTCCTTCAATCTTTAGCATAGCACCGTGTGGGACTCTCTTTCTCTCCTATTGTTGTTGTTACGTGCTGTCGAGTCGGTATCCAACTCATAGCGACCCTTATAGGATTTTCAATGGCTGACTGTTTCAGGATTGCCTTGGGAGTGGACTACCAGGCCCTTCTCCCACTTTTGCGGTGCTGGGAATTAAACTCAGGACCTCAGAGACTGCAGCACAGCACTCTCCCAACTGAGCTAAATCCCAGCCCCTTCTCTCATATGTGTGTGTGTGTGTGTGTGTGTGTGTGTGTGTGTTATTTGGCCTGTTTGGAGGAGGATGTAGTAAAATCAGTCTGGAGTACTGAAAAATATAGGGAAAACAAACTTCTTGATAGTGATGTTGTTTTTAAGGTCCAGGGGACCTGTGGTGTTAGGTGCCTTCGAGTTGTGTCTCACTCATATTGACCCTATGCCCAACAGAATGAAACACTCCTGATTTTGTGCCAGGCACATCACCTTTTTTATGTTTAAGTCCATTGTTGCAGCCACTGTGTCAATCCATCTAGATGAGCATCTTCCTCTTATCATTGAACTGCCGTTCTCTCAAGCATATTGCCCTTCTCCAGGGATTGGTCCCTCCTGACAACATGTGCAAAATACCTAAGACTCAGTCTAGCCATCCTTGCTTCCAAGTAGTACTCTGGTTGTACTTCTTCTAGGACAGATCTGTTGATTCTTTGGTAGGCCATGGTATATTCAATATTTATCTCAACAGTTTTAGAGTTCTACAAACACAATATGGATTAGAATCTTCTGTTGATTGGATTAACTGATAGTAATCTGCATCTGGTTTTCTAGCCTCTAAAACAGTTGAAAATATATGGATTATATTCAAGAATATATGGTATTCAATATGGGATTCAACCTGACTAATTGCACAGGACTCCCACATATCTCTCAGTTTGCCATACTGTGGGGGCTTGGGTGTTGCTGTGAGGGTGAAAGCTATGCCACTGGTATTATAGATACCAGTAGAGTCACCCAATGTGGACAGGTTTCAGCTGAGCTTCCAGACCAAGACAGACTGGGGAAAAGGACATGACTAATCCACTCCTGAAACAATGAGCCATCAAAAACCCTATGAGTGGCAGAGAAACACTGTCAGATATAGTGCTAGAAAATGAGCTCTCCAGGTTGAAAATCATTTAAAAGACAAATGGGGAAGAAGTGATTCCTCAAACTAGGGTCTACCTTAATGATGGGAATAGAGTAAAGCCCCTGGGACCTCCATTTGCTCATGTGGCAAGACTCAACATGAGAAGGACCAAGTGTAAACATCCATTAATAATTGAAATGTGGAATGTATGTAGTATGAATCTGGGTAAATTTGAAATTTACAAGAGGGAAATGGAGTCCATAAATATTGACATTCTAGACATTAGTGAGCTAAAATGGATTAGTGTAGACCATTTTGAATCAGATAATCATATGGTCTACTATACCGGGAAAGACAGATTAAAGAGAAATGGGGTTATATTCATCATCAAAAAAGCCTCAAGATCTGTCCTGAAGTATAATTCTGTCAGTGATAAAAAATATCCATGTATGTACAAGGAAGGCCAGTTAATATGACTATTATTAGAATTTATGCACCTACCATTAAGGCCAAACATGAAGGTAGGGAAGATTTTTACCAACTTCTGTAACCTCAAATGGATTGAACATGTAATCAGGATGTACTGGTAATTACTGGTGACTGGAATGCAAAAGTTGGAAATAAAGATGGCTCAGTAGCCAGAAAATATAGCCCTGGTGACAGAAACCATACTAGAGATCACATGATAGAATTTTGTCAGACCAATGACAATCTCATTGAAAATAACATTGTTTTGCCAACATAAATGGCAAGTGTGAACATGGAAGTCACTAGATGGAACATAAGGAACCAAATTGACTACATTTGTGGAAAGACAATGGAAAAGTTCAATATCAAAAGTGAGAACAAGACCAGGTGTTGAGTGTGGATCAGGCCATCAACTGCTCATACGCAGGCTCAAAGTAAAACTGAATAAAATTTGAACAAGTGTACAAGAACCAAGGTATACCTTGAGTATATCATACCTGAGTTCAGAGATCACCTCAAGGAAAGAGTTCATGCTATAGACACTAATGACTGAAGACCAGATGAGTTGTGGCATGACATCAAAGACATCATTCATGAAGAAAGCAAATATTTATTGAAAATATAGGACCAAAGACAATACCAAATTTCATGTCAAAAGAGACTCTGAAACTTGCCTTTGAACATTACACAGCTAAAGTAAAAGGAAGACAAAGTGAAGTTAAAGAAATAAACAAAGGATTTCAAAGGAGAGCTCAAGAAGTCGAAATCAAATATAATGACATGTGCAAACTGCTGGAGATAGAAAACCAAAAGGGAAGAACACACTATTTTTTTTTCAAGCTTGCAGAATTCAAGAAAAAATTCAAGCCTTCAGTGACAATGGTGAAAGATTCTACAGAGAAAATATTAAATGATGCAGGAAACATAAAAGAAGATGAAAGGAATACACAGAGTCATTATACCAAAAATAATTGGATGACCAACCATTTCAAGAGGTTGCATATCATGAGGAACCAATGGTACTGAAGGACAAAATGGAAGCTGGCTTGAAGGAACTGGTGAAACACAAGGGTCCAGAATTCATGGAATATCAGTAGAGATGTTTCTACAAACAGATGCAGCTCTGGAGGTGTTAACTTGTTTATGCCGAGAGATTTGAAAAACAGCTGCCCTGCCAACTGACTGGAAGAGATCTCTATCTGTGCCTATTCCCAAGAAAGAAGATCTAAAGGAATGGAAATTTCCAAATGATATCATTAATGTGATATGCAAGTAAAATTTTCTAAAGATCATTCAAAAGTGACTATAGCAGTATATAGAAAGAGAACTGACAGAAAATCATGCCAGATTCAGAAGAGGGCATAGGCCCAGGGATATCATTTTTGATGTCAGATGAATATTAGTTGAAATGATAAAATACCATAAAGATGTCTTTATTTTATTGACTATGCAAAAGCACTTGTCTGTGTGGATCATAATAAATTATGAATAATATGTAGAAGAATGGGAATACCAGAGCACTTAATTATATTCACGAGGACTTTGTACACTGACCAAGAGTTAGTCATTCAAAAAGAACAAGGAAACACTGCCTGGTTTAAAGTCAAGGGTTGTGTCCTTTCACCATACCTCTTCACTCTCTATGCTGGTCAAATAATCTGAGAAGCTTGACTTTATGAAGAAGAACATGGCAACATGATTGGAGGAAGATCCATTAACAACCCTGCATTATGCAAATGACACAACCCTGCTTTCTAAAAGTGGAGATTTGAAATATTTATTGATGAATGTCAAAGAACACAGCCTTCAGTATGAATTTTGCCTCCACATTCACAAGACAAAAATCTTTACAACTGTATCAGTACTCAGCTTCATGATAAATGGAGATTTTGCTTTACATGGTTCTATAATCAACACCCATGGAAGCAGTTAAGAAATTAAAAGACACATTGCATTGGGAAATGCTGTTGCAAAAGACTTAAAGTGTTGAAAAATACAGATGTCATATTGAAGACCAAGGTGTATCTGAATCATTCCATGGTATTTTCAGCCTCATCATAAGGTTGTGAATGCTGGACATTGAATAAGGGAGACAGGAGAATTGATGGTTTCAAATTATGGTGCTGGATATGAATATTGAATATTTTGGCCATGGACAACCAAAAGAAGCAACAAATATGATCTAGAAGAAGTGCAAGCAGAGTGTTCCTTAGAAGCAAGGATGGCTAGATTGTGTCTTACATATTTTGAACACGTTGTGAGTAGGGACTAATACCTGGAGAAAGACATCATGTTTGGGAGAGTGGCAGGTCATAAAAAAAAAAAGGAAGACCTTCAACTACATTGATTGAGACAGTGACTGCAACAATGGACTTAAACATAAAAAAGGTTGTGTGCCTGGCACAGAATTGGGGAGTGTTTCTTTCTGTTGTACATATTGTTGCTATGAGTCAAACCTGACTCAGTGACACCTAACAACAGGAACAATTTGCATGGGAAATGGGAAAGAAACTGCAGTTATACTTTTAAATCATCTAATGTGCCTCCGCAATCAAATTCAAAGCATAGTAACTTCCATTTTTTGAGGACCATGTTGTTACCCTCCTGTGCGACCCCATGCACAACAGAATGAAACTCTCCCTGATGCTGTGCCATGCCAGACGCTATGTCAGTGCTTCTCTGGACTTCATAAGTTTCCTATGACTGATTATATCAGGATTTTTGTCGGGGAGTTGGCTCCCAGGTCCTTTTCTAATTTCTGCTGTGCTAGGGATTGAACATACGCTTCGGAACCCACAGAGCAAGCCCTTTATCAACTAATCTAAAACCCAGCCCATTTTGGGGACAATGGATCCTCTCAACTCATGATCTGGCAGGGAATTTTCCATATTTATAATTTGCCTGATCAATATAATTTTAAATATAATATTTTAATCCTCAATATTTTAGTTTTCTAGTTAATAGGTAATTTATTTCTCAGGGTCTATTGCTTACACTTGCTGCTGAAAGTTTGGAAATATTATTTAAGGGCTGAGAATATAGCTCAGGGACAGAGCGTGTTAGCCTGCATGAGACCCTGGGCTTGATCCTCAACACTGACAATGAAACAAAACAAAACACCAATAACAACAACAAAAAGGAAAAGCAGAAAGAAGAAAGAAAATGTTATTTAAAACTAAAGTAGACAGAGTATTTTAATTATCTTCGCCTTCTCTCATCTATCCAAAGCCACAAATGGTTGTATTGCTTTTGTCTTCCAAAATTAACTTCAGCAAGTAACATATTATTATATAAGAGAAGAGAGTCAGCTCAGGTGGGCTCATGGTGCCTAATTCAGAACATCACTGTTCATAATTTGAAGCGGTTAGTTTTCTTGAAAATTTGGCTTTTCCCATAAATGGGAGCAAATCTTTTCAACTAAAGCAAACTATAAAGATTAAAGACATATATTAACAGGAGAATGTACATCTTAAATAATTAAAAAAGATACAGTCAGTTCCAGGAGTTATAACAAAATACCCTAAACTAGGTGTCTTATAAATAATAGAAATTATGCCTCACAGGCTCGGAAGCAGAAAATCTAAGACCACTGTGCCAACATGGTCAGCTACAGGTGAGGCCCCTCTTTTATGTTGTAGACACCATCCTCTAGTTGTACCCTCAGATGATGGAAAAGAGGGTAGGTATGCTTTCTGGGTTATCTTTTCCCAGGGCACTGCATTAGTTAGGGTTCTTCAGAAAAGAGAATCAGGAAAGCTGGTGTGAAATTCAGTTTGGGTCAAAGGCCTGAGGACCAAGTTATAGGGTGCTACTGTTAATCCTGGAGTCTAAGAGCCAGAAATTCCCATGTTCTGATGTCTAAGCGTAGAAGACAGATGTCCTATCTCAAGAGGAGAGAACATTCCTCTCTTTTTTGTTTTTCCTCTGCCCTTTTGTTCTGTTAGGCTCTTAGTAGATTGGATGATGCCTGCCCACATTGGTGAGAGGGACTTTTACTTGATTTACTGACTCAATTGTTAATCTCTTCCAGAAACTCTGAAAAAAGTTATGTTTCATCTGCTCTCTGGCCATCCAGTAAAGTTCCCACATAAAAGGATTCATTATAAACTCTATTCCTTTTTGATGCCTTCATGGCCTATTGACATCCTGAAGGCTTCACCTTCTAATTCTATCACGGTAGGTGTTAGGGTTTCAACACATGAATTTCAGGGAGATAGAAACATTTCGTTTACACCAGTAAGATAATGAGAAAATATTAATTTATTGGCACTAATATTATTGGGCTGGGATTTGGCTCAGTGGGTAGAGCGCTGTGCTGCGGTCTCTGAGGTCCTGGGTTCAATTCCCAGCACCGCAAAAATGGGAGAAGGACCTGGCAATCCACTCCCAAGGCAATCCCGAAATAGTCAGCCGTTGAAAACCCTATGAGGGTCGCTATGAGTGGGATACCGACTTGATGGCACCTAACAACAACAACAACAATATTATTAATCAAATTTTATAAACCATTTTTTAAAAAAATGAATATGGACACACCACAATGACTAATGATTCATGATTAAAATAGTACACTTTTTTGTTTGCTTGTTTGTTTTATGAAACAAGTTCTCACTATGTAGCCTAGGGTGCACTTGAACTTGCTATGCAGCCCAGGCTGGCCTTGAACTTGTAATCCTTCTGCCTGCCCCTCCCCAATAAACTTATACACTTCTAACATTTTTCAAGCTTGTCTTTAGTAAAGAAAACAGACTGTGTGTATAGAACATACACTGCCAAATATTTAAATATTAACTTGAACACTATTTAAATTTTTTAAATTTAAATATCTTAAATTTTATTTTAAAAATACAATTACTCAATTGATCACATTAAATACCCTGTAGGCACTACTCAGCTTCAGAATTTCTGCTGAAGTCAACAACTCATGCAGGTAACTTGTTGGCTGGTGCCTTGTCAAGTTGGGTCCAACTCATGGTGACATGAACCTATGTACAATAGATGTAACACTACCTGGCATTGTGCCCTTCCTGACACTATTGTCAATGCTTCTCTGCTAATGATAGAGTTTTCCATGGCTGATTTTTTCAGGAGTGGGTTGCTGGGGTCCTTCTCCCAAGCCTACAGCACCTTGTATTCCCAGTTGGGTCTCCCACCCAACTACTAACCAGGCCCAACCATGTTTATCTTCCCAAATCTGATGGGATTGAAGGCCAGGGTGTTACGGTTATAACAATGGAGGTGATAGTGATGGCCATAACAAACTTGCCAATATGAGTGTGCATTTTATAAAGACACTGTAAAAATACTGTTTCTACTTTGCTAATTAATCTTTTTTAAGTATACATAATTATTTGATGTAGCAAGGGTGATCTGAATTTATATTTTATGTTCATAACCCATGACTCTCCTTGACCCTCTTATCCCCTAAATGGCATTATGGATTTTGTCCAAGGCCACTCTTTGAAAGTCTCCTTTCCTTCCCACGATCCTGGTTCTAAAAATGTCTTGATCTTTCTGTCTCCCATCTCTCTTTTCTCATCTTTTTATGACCATCATCCTCATATCCATAGGGTCATGAAAATGGTGCAGCCTACTCCACTGAGCAGGGAAGAAAGAGAAGTTTTAAGAGAAGACTGTGGCCCCTCATGTATCCATCACTTTACACATAGTATTGATTTCCTCCATTTTTTCCTATGATGGTCTGAATTAGCCATCCAGTATGGGGCTGGAACAAATAAATACATTTACACTACCATACTTCTTATGGGATGAAAGTGTTCGGCATTTGAACTGATCAATACTGGATCACCCTCCCAAAACAGATTGCGTTGGAGTGCCGAGGTGCCACTGTAATCGTTGTAATTTATATCTTCATAATTAAATATAATTAATACACTTTAGAAAATGCTCTGAAAAATTATAGGAATTTTTAGAATGTTTTTGCTAAGAAATAATTCTGACTAAATCTTGCTTTTCTAGTGAACTTAATTTGTTCTTGGAATGCTCATTTTCAACAATAAAACTCATCAGAAATGGAATTATGGTATAGCAACACTGAAATATTTAGGCTTTTCTAGTCCCCGAGACCACCCAAACAAGCCAGCTTCCCACATGATGCCCACATTAGATGTACTAGTAAATATCACAACACAGGGAGAAATGTGAGAGAAATGATCTTAAAACATTTGCCTCTGTGTCCTGCAGTGAACTTTGAAGATGAGTAACTGAGTTAGGCGGCTGGGATTTAGCTCAGTTGGTAGAGCGCTGTGCTGCAGTCTCTGAGGTCCCGAGTTCAATTCCCAGCACCGCAAAAATGGGAGAAGGGCCTGGCAATCCACTCCCAAGGCAATCCCGAAACAGTCAGCCATTGAAAACCCTATGAGGGTCGCTATGAGTCGGATACCGACTCGACGGCACCTAACAACAACAACAACAACTGAGTTAGAAAAAAACTGCTTGTCTTTCCTTATCATTAAAACTGAGGATAATAATATCTATTTTCAGGATTGCAGAATGCCTAAGACAATGCCTCACACTCCCTAAGCGTGCTATATACAGGTTTGGCAAAGCATCCTGTACTAAAGCTAGCCTTTTTCTGTGCCTCATTCAAAACTCCATAGACTGTGCAATCTTTAATTTCTGCCTTGAACCCTCTTGATCACCATAAGTTCTCTAATTAGAACTGCAAAGGAACTTATATGTCAGGCTTCTTACAATCCACTAAATAAAACAACTTTACAAAAAAATACTTGGTAAATTTCTCGAGGGCTGAAGATTTCCTCTGATGCTCTGATCATGTGATTTTGGTGTAGATTGGAGTAGTGAGCTAAGTGATTTTGTAATCAGGAAGATGATTACTCTATAGCCTGAACAAAGAGGAATGTAAGCAACCTAGGGGGAAAATGTTATTACCAAAGTGTACACTTGCTTGTCTTCAGCATAGGAAGACAGAAACTGATAGGATTGCTTTTGTCTGTGTATGATACTTTGTATATCTACAATATTATTTAAAGTTTTCTTTTCTTTCATCATTTGCAAAGTGGAATAACAGTGGCCCAGGTGGTTAAGAGTATGGACTTTGGGTACTATGATTAGTTTTAATTTTTTGAAGAGTAAGAGAGGCTAAATAATCTAATTGTGAAGACCCTTTTCCAAATTGTAGGATGCATACAAATGAAAGCCAGTATTGTTCAATATTTAAAAAGCTCTGTGTGTGTGTAGTCTCACTCTTGGGTAGATTTAGTTTTATACTAAGCTTCTTAAATATTCAGGGTACCACTATTAAAAATTAACCCAAGGAGATACCTACCAGAGTACATGCAACACATCTAACAATATTATAATGCAGTTACAGCACATACACGGAGACATGGAAGATTAATACATTATATTGGCACCATCAGGAAGTTATTTGAAACAATGACCACTTTATGTCCTCCCCTATGAGGAAGACTGGTAATTTTTGGCAACTTAATATCTTTGAGCCTGCACCCATAACCCTGTGGCATCCGATCCTGTCAGATCTTGGAAGCTAAGCAGAGTCGGGCCTGGGTAGTCCTTGGGTGGGAGACTCCCTGGGAACACCAGGTGCTGTAGGTTTGGGAGACGGACCCAGCAACCCACTCCCAAAAATCAATCTGCCATTGAAAACCCTATGAACAGCAGAGAAGCACTGATAATAGTGTTTCCCCTGTTGTACGTAGGGTTGCTATGAGTCAGACACCAACTCCACGGCACCTAACAACAACATCTTTGAATACTGTATTATGTTTGGAGAATTTTCCACTTTATGAATGCTTTTAGTCAACATTTAGAACTGTCTCTTAGCCTCCTTCAAAGGCATATTGAAGGATGTTACCTGGAATTCAGAAGTCACGCCTGCTAGTTCTAGACTCAGGTTATGAATTAGTAAGTGAGCAAGTGAGTGCTACTTGGGCTTGATCGCTTCCCAGGGATGGTGGCAGAAGCACCTGACTTTCCTTTGTTTCTGATCATAATCTCTGACTGATGTGTTATCTCACCCCTAACATCAAAATAAATTTTAGTTGGATTAAAGAATTATTTTCTAACATTTAGAATTTTTCCAGTGCAGTGGTGCACACATGTAATGAACAGCTTGAGAGGCTGAAGCAGGAGGATCATGAGTTTCAGGTCAGAGACAATCTGCGTAATTTAGCAAAACCCTTCTTCAAAATAAAAAGTAAAAAAGAGGGTGGAGGTATACCCCAGTGGGGGACTGCTTACAAAATATGTGTGAGAACCTGGATTCAACCCTTAGTACCACAAATAAATTAATAAATTAATAAATTTAGAATTTTAAAGCATATAGAAACAAAAAACTGATGTTATTAAATGGACTAAGGAAAAGATACTCTAGAAGAAATGGAAGAAATCACAAAAGGAAAATCAATACATGAAAATTAAATTATTTTGTGTGTTCTCCATAAATAACAAAACATAGAGTCTATTAACTTAACTATATAATAAGGTAATATATGACCTATGGCAACGAAGATATTAAATTAGTGGAAAGCTTGAGTTAAATAGCAAAGGGATGAGA